>PNEQ01092581.1:0-28852 GCA_003012365.1 Medauroidea extradentata
ACAAAAATAATTAAAATTTTACGGTGGTCAATTTGAAACCAAACAAGCCAGGAAAATAATCAAATGACTCTACTTTAAAATTCCTTGACTATTTTATGTTTAAATTTTGAAAAGGTGAATTTAAATTAACATGTCCCCAATTACTAGGTTATTGAATTCTGTTGTATCATACCGGACACCTGACAAACTCACCCTGAAATTGGCATATAGCATGTTAAGAAAGATTTACATAATATAAATTTAAATACAAAAATAAAAACACCTTATAAATATTTAACCAAGATGGGGAAGTGGCTGAACACTTCACACTGGCATCATGGATTGGCCCAGATCTGGCCTATTTAATGTATAACTTTTTTCCATCTGGGAGTGATTGAGCCTGTTTTTACGGTAATTTAGCACTAAGTTTAGGGCATACTTAATATTCGCTCGTCTCATGAAAGCGATTTGGTTTACGTTCCTTGCATTTTCTATCAGGGTGATCCTGGTACAGTCTTCTTTAAAGTTTCTCAAAAGCATTACTGGTAACAATCTTTAAATTAATGTACCGGCAAATCACCGTTCATCATCACTGGTCGAAGGCCTCAGCGCGGGGGTAGTACAAGCCCCTTGTGGGGGGCTCTTGTCCACCCAGTTGTCATGCATTAGTAAATGGAGAGAAGGAGAAGGCTAACCCCCCTCCCCTCTTCTACCCCTTTCATAGTATGCGGTGTATCGGCTCCACCGTCTTAACCAAGAGCAACCGAAGCAGCCCATGTGACCCTAGTCCGCCCCATCCGCCCCTCGCCTGCTGGAGAGGTTAGGATAAAAGGGGGGGGGGGCAGGAGAGCCTTCCTCGCCCTGATGTCCCTTAGTTACGGAATTTTGATTACATTAAAAATAATGCAGGTCTTGTGTAAGTCAGGCTCCAGGTTGAGAAACCTGCAGCCTGTCTGTGTAGTTAATAATAATAAGTTTAATCAGTTACGTTTAAGCCAAATTCGCGTGATTTTAATGTTACGTTAAGCCCCGGAGTTCCGTGATGCAGTCATCTCGGCATGAAATGAGATGAAAAAGTAATTAGGTTATGATTAAATGTAGTTAAGTGAGTGATGTGAGCTAAAAATACTGTACCCGGGCTGTGAGGAGCTCGCCCACGAGGCGTCGCTAGCCATTGGCTGCTCGGCCGCGCGGACGGCCAATCACAGGCGATCTCGTGAAAAAGCCGGAAATAATATTTTAAGAATGAATTTTTACGTGAAAAATTGGGGTAACCTGTTTCCCGAGAGTTGGTTTGACTGCCGGAAATACAGGCCGACTGTTAAATAAATGGTAGAAATGTGTTATTTAGCTGTGTTGGCTATAATTATATTAGTCTGGGTTTTTTAGGTCTTTTAACATGAGTGTTAATATCCGGATCGTAGTCGGTTAATTTCCGTATGATTGGGTTAGAATGATGTGTTAATTTGTCAAAGTAATTATTATTTTGCAATGTATTTTTATCGCCGATGTAGGGAATTTTAACTCTCAACATGATTGAAATTTTAACCTTCACTTTTAAATGTTTCAATTATAGACTTAAAAGTTTTCCTTTAAATAAACCTTGTTCCAGTGTCAAAATTTTACACACAAAATTAAAGAACTACATCCTGCACAAGCCTGTACATTTCAGTGTTTCCTAAATATAATACCTTTCGCCTCTCTGAAGGACCCAAAAAGTTCTCATTATTGTGAATGGCCAAGAAGTATTTTATAACAGAACTAGAATTTTAAAAATCTAACGTGACAAATCTTTACCGATATTGTACAATCACGCTGGTAGGATTTAACATCTCATTATATGATAACTACCAGTACTCAAGCTAAATGGTGTGTACACATATTTCATTTAACACACTCAAGTCTGCACAAAGTTCTAGCTTTGGACGTTGTGTTTGTTTAGCCAACTGTATGATTTTGAAGATTCCTTAATGTTCAGGCTTAGTTTTGTGTGTTCCGCCAGAGTCTGCTAGTTGATAAATGATTTTTCGCCATATTTATGGCCAGTGGCACTATACTGCTGGCCTGTGCTGTTCACAGGGGCTGGTACATAGGGGTGTAACTCGGATGAGAAAAATGGTTCAACGATTTTCAAACTCGTTGTTGGACATTTCTCCACATGCTAGATAGGAGCGTTAGTGAATTGTTTATTTATTTATGTTTTGTGATAGTAACATTTATAGTTTCAACAAGTTTCAGTTTCATAAAATTGGAAAATAGTTCTCAAGTTGCTTACCTTCTTTTAAGCTAATGATACATTTGTGACTGCAACAGGTTGTAATTGTTAAATGGAGACTCAATGGTTGTGAGTTTTGCCAGGTATATAGGAGAACTGGACATCATAACATGTTAATAAAGGTATAGTGTTAATGAAGTTAGCAATTTATTTTGCTGTAACTTAAAAAAAAAAAGTTTTACTATTCCGACTGTTCTTATTATAATTAGTGTATGCACCTATTCCATTCGGCTGCACAAAAACAGTACAACACTGACTGTATATGGCTTTGTGCATGGTTTTAGTAGTACTTTGACTGTTGCTAACATTATGGTATTTTTTGTGTTTGCTGTCAATATTACTACATAAAGTAAGTTTTTCCTAAGAACTAAATTTTGGACAGTCGCCAAGAATGAATGAACAAACGACATTAACTTAATATGTAAGCTACATCATACAAATATGTCATCACCTGTTACTTTATGTTTATAATTCAGTGTTTTATTCATTTTTTTAACACATTTACGGCATGGATTATTACTAAAGGTTAAGGCACAGACAACTCGTCAAAATATAAAGGAAAGGTAGTTCTGGAATCCGCATCAAAGTGAATGAAGACTATAAGGATGTGCATTTTGAGATCATATTTCTCGTTATCGCAGTTCGCTATACAGGTATGTCGGTGCATAAAGATGGCGAATGTCGTACCGTAACCATCTTATAGCATCGAGTTCCCTCTCGTTCCTTTAGGTTTACATACTTATTTTACTTACTATTACAGCTTATGATTAGTGAGGCGTCACACAGCTTTTACCATGTCTACAAATACAATAGAAATTTGACCCTTTTAAGAGATTTACCTGGCTGAGAAGTAGATATTTTTCATTCCCTTCAGAAACTTTGTATAGGCTGTTCACTATAAACTGAACACTCGGCAGAACTCGTAATTAGTTAAAAATGTGTGTTATTGGGCTAATATATGTTAACTATTGAGAGTGTTGGAACGTTTACATTGGTAGTTACGTAGAAGTTTTCATATTAAAAATAGTAAATATCGCTGCAAAACGGCTGAAAGAAAACTTCGTGCAGTGCTCACTTTATCGTGAACGGCCTATAACAGGGTTGTAATGTACAGTATATTTATAAATGTCTTGACTGAAGTTTAAAATTATATTTATCAATAAAATGAGGCCACAAATTTTCCTATCCTATAACACTGTCATCTTCGAAACCAACTTACACATACTAAAAATTACAGACAAAACTTAACTTTCTTTGTGTATAAACAGGGTGTCTACTGGTCACGGAAGTCACCGAAAAGTCATGGAATTTGGTGTAGGGTCACGGAAGTCACCGAAAAGTCATGGAATTTGGTGTAGGGTCACGGAAGTCACCGAAAAGTCACTGATTTTCTTTGTTGTATGCGTAAAATTGATTTAATTTGCAGATGCAGCGAGAGCATCTGTTTACTTTTGCTTCCTTTAGACAGAGATAACGGCTCTAATGTTTTTTTTTTCCCGCGCTTTCTACTTTGCTTTGCTGACTGTGGTGTTTTCTTCGTCTGTACGGGAGGAAAGAGTATCGATCGACAGCTAGAAGGTAATATGATTACCATACGTACGAGAATTCATGTTTATGTATTATTACCGTAGGACCATTGACACAGTAATTACCTTTACCAGCAAGAACAACCAGCATTTAATGTACGAGAATAATCGTGTGTGTACTATATATTACCTACGAGTATCATTGAACCACCAAGGCCAGTAACATTTTTAAAGCTGTTGCATTAGTTTTTCAAAATGGTTTTGGCATCGAGAGATGTCATATCGATCATTTATTTTTTTCTTTGAAGTGAGGATGCAATAATTTGTAAATGGAAAGATGTCTCAATAAAATAATAATGCTGTAACTGCAAGACTGACTCTACGCCTCCATCTATGTTGGCAATAGTGTTGCATTGGATTTGCACACAGGTGAAGGCAAAACTATGGTGTTTGTCTTGTTTACATGCAGGATCTGTGAAATGTTGCATTATTTCTAATTAGTAATAAACGTTCAACGTAATATTATCTATTTGGAGATTTTTGTACAGACATTTCTTCTGTAGTAATGATGTTTCTTTAACCTAGCGGAAATGAGCTGTATGCTGAAGATTTTTTGTACAAACATTTCTTCTGTGATGACATTTTAATCTAGTGGAAATAAGCCGTATTCTGTGACAGTTATGCCAGGACGATATCCAGAATGAGTGTTTATATCTGTCCGTTGTGCTGGAGCTGCTTACTACTGATGTTTTAGGGATTCATTATTTAGTTACAGTTACAGTAAATTGTGCATATGTTAGTGTATATTTTCAAGTAGGCGTATGTGTTTTTACTTTTTGTAAGGCTCGGTAGTAGTAGATACTGTTCATTAACTTAACAGTGTTTCTGATAAAAAAATGAATAAAGTCTTTGTGTAGGCCAAACAGTGATTGCGTTTTTTACAAGATGCTGGGCAAGTGCCATTTCGAAATGATAAGGTTGGAAGAGGAGGGATGGAGGACATGGCTGAGAATTGTTGAGCTTGTAAAGCATGTTTATGCATTTTAGGCTGTGTAGGATACCATTATTAAGTGCTGTGAAGAAGATTATATCGAACCAATTTTAATTTAACGTTACTTATTAATTTTTAAACTTCACCAAATTTGATGGGAAATGGACCCCAAAAGTCATTAAAAGTCACTGATTTTTGGAAAATAAGACCAGTAGACATCCTGATAAATAATTAATTTTAATGGTTATATATTTACATTGGGCTCACAGTATTACTTGGTGGGAAACACAGTTGTCTATCAATTGTGTGAGTGAATTTTTCCTTTTTTGTAAATTTATTGGTATTAAAATATTTAAATAATCAAAAGCAAATATACAATTTTCAGAGTCCAGAGACAGCAACTGATGACACAAGAACCTCATTTTAAGAACTATACATTCTCTTCTTCACATTACAACCATGGTTTTAAAGGGGTAGCAATTTTGCAAGATACGTGTGTAACTATTGCAATATTTATAGGCATTGTGAATTGTATGCAATATTTTCCCCAACTAGCATGGATAATCACGAGTTGCTGTAACACTTTTTGTGTTTAGTGTCGAAGCATAACTTTTTAAGTGTGACATTTGGTTAGTCGAACATTCAAAATACATATTCCGTATTGCTAAATTGTGATATGTTACTTTTGTCGAATATGGAATTTGGTGGTTGTGTATTTGAAATTAATCAAAAATAAGGTTTATAAAAAAAAAGATTTCTTTCAAATTTTTTTAGATTATCTGGGCATAATATTAATTATGTTTTCTGCAGTAAAAAACTTAAATGTCTTGTGTGGTTTTGTTCTCAGAACTCAAGTACGGAGATCAACCAGACAACTGATGGTTTCCTCTCATCTATCCTGAATGATGAAGACTTGCAGTTGATGGATATGGCTATGAGTGAAGGTGAGTGACATTTTTTTGTGTTTTACACTGTGATGTCTTTCTGTTAATATTTTTCACTCTTATTTTCTTTTATCTAAGTATCATTACAACCCAAGTTTCCGTATATTTTATGGCTTTTTATTTTCTTTACTTGAAAAGTTTTATTTTAATAGAACATAAAAGTTTTTCACAAAAAAAAAACAACACGTTCAAGTTTCCAATTTTACGAGAGCAGACATTTCACGACATTATTCTTAGGAACTGCCATAAACTCACCTGCTATTATTTGGCACGACACAAGAAAGGCAAAAATCTGTCAAAATACTGTATTTGAAAGTGGTTGTTTGAAGTAATGAAACCCGTAATGAGTGAGACCTCTCATGCCTCTTGAGCTACTGCTTCATACCTAGGGACCACTTCCTTGTGACCACAGCAACTTTCCATTGTTCCATTGCATATTGCACTGCATTACAAGAATGGCAATTGAGTTAGGAATGAATAGTCAGGTCGCAATCAGTCGGGCAAATTATGAATATATTATAATTTGCTATGAAGATTGCGGGGTCAATTTTAAGTCAGCAGCTAAGTCGCTATGTCTTTACTGTAGCACATTACAGACAGGATACGCGGCATAGTCACATATGTAAACTTTTTCTTATTAGAATTTCAAAGAAGCGAAAAATAAAATTATTTATTTAATTTTACTTTGCAGATCAAAATAAGATAACAGTGACGATACAGGTCTGAGATGTATGGGTAGAACTTAACACGCTGTGAGTTAAAAATGCCCTGATCCATGGCAAGTTATTGGTAGAAAAAGGAATATTTCGCGAGTTCAACGACCATCATGTTAGAATCCACTGTACTATGCATATTCAAGCCCTGTCTATACGTTCATTGTCTGTTGTTCCAGCGAGTAGCAGCTAGTGGACAAATGGTCGGGACTTGAGTATACACAGGACAGTGGATTCTAACACTCAGGTCATTGAACTCGCAAAATATTCCTATGCAGTATGAATGTAAATGTGTATTGCAGCAAGTATCGCCATTTGGTGATGATCCCAGCTACATGCTGTTAATCTTTACTCAACATGCAGAAGGGCAGTTTATTACTAGGTGTTTGTGTTTGATGTATCCCCAAGCTTCTGTATATTTCTATCCATTATACTGGCTATGAGAGAGTGTGTTCCATTGTGACCACGTATATACAGTACGTGATTTTCGAGGTTTGTTTTTGCCAAGGGAGAAAAGAGGTTGTTACTCGGTTTGAACACCAGTTTGAAGAAAGGTAGCATTATGTATTCGCAGTATTGTAAACATGTAAACATATATTCGTTGGTTTTCTCAGTTCACTGAATAGATGTAGTTAACAGATTATTCTGATGATCATTTAGAAATAAAGAAGTTGTATAAAACAGAATCTTACGAAATCTGCTCATTACACAATTTTGTGAAAGTATTTACATATGGAAATTGTACTGTCTACTAGTAAGGTGTGAATGGTACATATTTTTTACATACACTACACCAGAAATATATTATTAAAAACATATATTATTGATCCTGATGGTACAGAAATTGTTTGTGTAAGCAACATATAATCACACACAAAACATTAACTAAAGCTTACTATATCATTGTCCTGTTAGGATTGTTTTAACCAATAAAGCACTGTTTACAAGAGATTTTGTTCTGTACATTGACAAAAAAAAAGTTTGTGTTCCACATATGTACATGCATTACAAAATACATGTACTACCTCTATGCCTGCATACTGTGCGGCAGTATTTCATGGAGAGAGACCCTTTCATATATTACACCAAATAACACAATAGTTGTTATAATGCTGTCTACTTTCAGTTTTGTTTCAAATGAACTGATGTTCCTGAAAAATGGATAGATGAGCCCTTGTGAACTGCATACCAATTCCTTGTTGCATGTTAAATGTTTCTCCTGCTGCTATACACGTATATGAAGTAGCAAAGATTTGTGCAAAACTCATAGCGTGGGTAAGGTATTTTATTGTAAGTCAAAGTTTTTGATTTCCTGTGAAGATCGTAGTAAAACATTGAATAGGTTGTGAAATATGGATGAACATGATAAACAATTTCCACGTCATGGTTCAAGTGGCAGACTTGCAACACAGCTTCAGATAATTCTGTAATTCAGTTCTGTATCGAGAATTGTTGGTGATAGGAGTACTCTACATACCTGTTATGATAACGCCTTTTGGAACCAAACTCCAATCCTAGTACAGTTGCTAGCCACACAAATTACACTGCTGTGAGTTTCGTCTGTATGTTGATGACACCTTCCTACACATCAACAGGAAATATTTGTGTCTTGTAGTAACTTTATGATGGTGTGGCATGTATTTTTGCTGCCACACATGTAGTTTGGACATTCATGAACTTAATTTACTGTTCTGACATGACAGAGCATCATCACATTTCCAGTCTCCAAATAATAGTAGTTGGAGCAACACATTTAAGTTTTTGGTACTGTAATGCCAATTCCCCCTTTACTTCAGTTTAATCAAACTTATTTGGCACACCTGCCAATATGCTATAGGTCAGAGTTGCACCACCTTCTAATAATGCAGGATTCTTGTTGTGGATATTGGGTCATTGATTGTTCAGTGCACACATAAAGTAACTTAAGTCCATTGCCTACCACATAGCCCTGACGAGAGCAACAACAGGGATTTAATTGTTATATTAAATTATATAAGTGGTCTCTCAGTAACTGTTGAATGTACATATAATGCCATTCTTGTATTTTTGTTCACCGTGGTGTGGCCCACATTGCTATAGGATCTTTTAAGTGCTTTTTTCAATGCCCAGAAAAGTGTCAGCAAATAAGTACGTATTTTCATTTTTAAAGAACTTTGAAAACACTGACATTCCTGTAGAAATATTTTCCTCTTGTCAAGGCAGAACATGTCTGAAGACCACGGGGGCATGCTGGTGGTAAGCAGTTCATTCCATTGTATACAGTCAGGGTCCTGCTATGAAATTCATAGATGGCTGCCCTCATGGCGGGCTTGAGTACTGAAGGTTCATTGTTGTCGTCATTGTTAAAGACCTTGACATTAAGCACTAACCATATCTGAAGAGTAAAAAATATATACTAGTACAGTACTTAAACGTACATGGCATGTGTGAGAGTTCACATTAAATCAGTAGTGTATTACATATGGCGATGGAAGTATAGAATTTCTTTTTGTTTATAAAAACTACACACAAAGAAAATATCTCATTAAGTGTGATCTTTAAATTCCTGCAGTAGGCTAGTGATATACATGGAACAGTTTTGGAACGTATGTCCCACTACATATAAAACAAAAAGCAAGAAGAAAATAAGGAAATGAGGAAGAAAAGCTAGTTTTAATTGTTGTCAACAAACATCTAGCATGTTATGTATATGTTTTCTGACTACCACTAATATTGGCTTTTCTTTTCTTTCTTTCTATGTATTTTAATTTTTTAGTGTTTAGTTTTTATGCAACACTGCAACATTCACTCACAGTGGCATATGTCCAAAAACGAATGTTCCGTTTTTATCTTGTTTAGCTTTTCAGGGTTCAAAAATGTCAAACATTTACATCTACTAAATTTCTGAGGTAGGGTAGTGGAGTACACGAAAGCATAGTTCCCTTTCTCTTACGGCTTTCTTCCGCCTCTTCTGTCTTCTACCTCAGTTCCCGTCCCTCCTTCCATCAAAACATGGTGTTTAATGGTCAGAGTATATATCCGTTGCCTATCATACTCATTCAGAAATGTGTGTTTTACAGGTTGTCTGACGATTTTTCTGTTATCAGATAGTTTGAAATTGTACCAGCATTGAAATGGTGAATTAACCTTCCACTTGTGATCAGTTTATATTTTCATAAGTGCTTAATTTTCCATACTGTTTTGAATTGTACGTCTTTAAGGTTGTGCGACTACACACCACATTCTTCCCTGAGAGCTATTGTTGAGTAACATCAAGTGTCCCTGCAGTAGATGGCATTTCAACCTGAATTTTACTAATTAGAAGTGTTTCAGTTGGCAGTGCTCCTTCGTACAGTAGTGTGAAGAGCAGTCGAGGATGGGTGTTAAGTAATTCTCCAAGTATATGTACGCAGTGAGGAGTAACTTTCGCCAAATGACTGGATTCTCTCATTTATACCTTCAGAAATGTATGTGTAGTAGATGAGTCATCTCGCCACATACGCATTTGTTACATATTTCTACAAATACTTGTCTGTCTTAAAATTTAATTGGTAAATGACTCAGCTTACACACCAGACACCTTACCTCAAATGATTCAAATACTCAGAAACAAATTCTGCCCCAATGTAAAGAATCTGCGATAATGCCTGATGTCTTCAAGTGATAAGATAGTACTGGTAATCTTATCTTGGTCCTCACCATAGATACTTTTTTGTGCTGTAGGCGAGCGGTGACCCAACTTATCATCAGCCTTTCTTTTAGTTGCTATGTGAATGACTTTCATCATCAATCTTGCTACTATTAACTAAATATTCATTCCCTCCCAGATAGAGTTTAACCTTGTATTTAATAAAAATTCTCATTAATTCTAACTTTTTATCCTTTTTTTTTTTTTGTGTAAGCCAGGAGAATTTAATGTTTGTGTGGTAACCTAGTAATTTTAATTTATTAACATATATTGTAATGTAATGTAAATATCATTGATCGAAATAATACACACTAGTAAGAAGAGTGTTTTATTTTGTAATAACCTCATGGTCTTAAATTTTTATTTTTAAAGATTTTGTATGTGAATCTGAAATACAAGTGTTACTACAAACTATAAAAATTCAGGTCCCTTGTGTTTATATTACAAATGTTACGTTGCTAATGCTAAAATTAATGCATTAACTCAGCATAATTAAATGGTTGCTAGCCATCTAGTTAAATGTCAAATATTATCTTTCTGGTTAAAATGGTGCCGTCGTTCAGACCTTTCATATATTTCTGCAAGCTTGGAAATTTACGGAAATCCAACCGAAAGTCAGGTGACGGTAATAGTCCATTTCCACTTGCATTAAACCTAATTTTTCACACATCAGTTTAGTTTAAGAGTTCCAAAGCAGTTTACAGTAGAACCCACATTTTGAGTGACCTCATAGTGCCTGTAAATGACAACTCAGAATCCCTGACCAAGCAAAATCATTGCCGACCAATTTTATTAATTTTATACAGTTTATTTTAATGTTTATCTTCCTGCATGCCAGTTACAAGTAGCAACATTGACCAGTGTATTTTATCACTGTGGTCTCACTAACATACTTTAATTATTGTTGTGAGTTGTATGTAATTTGCCTGTAATTCTTCAAATATTCATGTTTTTTTTTTGTTGTTGTTGTTGTTGTTGTTGTTGTTGTTGTTGTTGTTGTTCCTGAGCGTGACCACTTGAAATCCATTACATTCAAAGTCAAGGTTCTACTGTATTTCCACTGCTGCTTCATATTTAGGGTTAGCGTAAAGGGTGGTCACTGCCCATGGAGTCACAATAAGGCTCACTTAAAACGGACCATATTTTCCCAAACAAGATGAAGGGAGGATGCACTCAATGTAAAAGTTTAGTATACATATTTCAGAGTAGTTACCTGTTTTTATGTTTGTGTTTTATGGTTCTTATTTAAATTAAATTTAAATATTTAATTAATTTGTCCCTGAACATAATACAAAAACATGTATTTATTACACATGATATACAGTAGTCATGAAAATAAAATGTAATGTCTTTAATTTGAAGCTTATTAAATACTATTAAAATTTAAGATGCACAAATACTTACAGAATATCATGGAGCTTGATAGTAATACACACAAAAGGATGAGACATAATGCGTAGGAACTAGGGATGGGTCGGATAACAGAAAATACCGGTCCTGATTCCTGTGCCGATTATACTAATCAAAATTCGGTTCCTGTTTTCGGTTCCGACTATTTTTAATATATTCAGTTTGAAACTTTCATTTTAACAATGCAAGTGAAATTCATGAAAACGTTTTATTGCTATTTTTGGTTCGGCAATGTTTTGTGTTACGTGTAAACAAATTCTTTGTAGTCCAATGTTTGTGCTAATTACATAAACATCTCCAAAATTAATATTAATTAATTTTATGTGTATAACCTAGAACCGAGTTGTTGCTCACCCAAAACCAGTTCCAAGTACAACCTTGAGAACCAGCAAAAAATTGGAACCGAAGAACCGAACCGTCCCATCTCTAGTAGGAACGCAATTCGCAGTGTTTTACAGAACAAGCAGACTTTTTCGGCAAAATTTTTAGAATTGCCCTCCCGCACATTTTGTCTCATCTTTTATGAAGCTCCTTGGTACTTTGTACATACTAGTGTATCTTAACTTTTAATATGTTATATGTAATCATTTTAATATGCAATCATAATTTAAAGCTAAATTTTTAAATTTTATCAGCATGTTTCAGCAAAATAAAATCTGTGTTGATAGAGACTAGAAGATATTATTGCATACTTCTCTGAATTAATAAATTTAAAATGTTGCAAAATATTTCTTCATGTGGAAATTCCAGTCTCTCTTAAAATTAATAGTATTATTCAGGAGGATAACAAAAATAAGGGAATGGTGGTACTGGTAAATTGGATGTCCCAGGGTGACATATTATCTAGTCCTTCTTCTCCAGTTGGCTACACTGAAGATGTATCATCATTGAGTTCATTGACAGCATGGCAGATGGCCGCACCTCCACTGCTCTGGCAGAGTGGGTGTATATGTATAGACAGTTCAGGATAAAGTGAGCACTCTTGAAATCCCTGCTTAGCTTCTGTTTTCAGCCAGTTTGTATTCTCTGATGCGTGCAAACTGACATTGCCATGTGCTTTTGTTTACATAGACCTGTAAAATGTTTACATTTACAGTAGAAACCTGTTATAACAGTTTTAACGGGATTGAAAAATATCTGCTTTATAAACGGAAAAACCTCATAAGAGGGTGAGTTCTTTAATTAAACATTTTAGGGACCAAATACAAATAGCTTATAACCAGAAAAAATTATAAGAGGGTTCATTGTAACAGGGTTCTATTGTATATTAAACTGCTCGGAAAACAGCTATTTACTGTGTTTCCTCATTATATACACCGGTGTTAAATAATTACTGTTGTCAGTAATAGTCTTAGTTATTATAAATACATACCGGCATGTTAATGTGTATATAAACACTATACTATTCTTTCCATCATGTGTCCCAAAACAAAAGAAATTTTGTTCATTAAGCTGCCAGCTGAAATAATTAATGTTTGAGTACTATTGAGCAGATAATATTTTTTCTGTTACAAACAAAATTTGGTCCCGGAAAGTCATAGTCTGAATTTCTTCCCGTCGCAATAGTAGGGTATTCAAGGTTAAAATGTTGATGAATTTTCACAAACGAAACATCTGTATTGAAATTTAACTTGTCAAAATGTACTGCAGATTCAATTTATAACTGTGGCAAAATTATGGCACGTGTCTGTAAAACAATTGCGAGTTATGTGATGAATTCATCTAAAAGGGTTTTTTATATGTGAAATAGGGCTACACTGAACTTCAAACCAATTAAGTGTAATATACGACTAAGGAGATAATGAATTAATTCAAATATTTTAATCTTATTAGGTTGTGGTAGTTGTATTTCAGTAGTCACGTATGTTGTGCGCTTAGTTTTGTTTTCATAAGACACAGGCGTACTATGCACACTGTTGCCATTATGGAGCTCGTGAATAAATATGTGCTCTTTGCTCCACATATTCAAATTTTAAATACAAAACTGCAGCTAACAAACACATGACACTATAATACATGTCAATCAAGATCCATTTATTTCTTGTCATTATGTTAATATTCAGTGTGATAAACATACAGTGTTAATAAAGTTTGTAAGATGTAAAATGGTAAAAAATTTCAGTTTCGTATTTAAACGTAACTCCAAATACAAAGGCAGGCAATATTACAAGTATCAGTTTGCATTGATAAATTACTTTAATTTAATTTATGTATTTGCAATAGTATTCATATACAGTCATTTGTAATACATTTGCATGTCACTCTCAACATGTATTGGGTTTGGGGTTTATGTGAGGCTAAATAAATAAATAAATAAATGTGTGGTGAGAAACCACGTTAATTGCACAATGCCCATCACACTCAGTGAAGTATACTTCATAGTAAAGGTAACTCATGCCGTCTCTCTTTTGAATTTTAAACTGCTGTACTGTGCATAGCCAAAGCAGTTTCGCGACAACTGTAAATATCAGTCCACCCAGTCACATCACGTTGTGTTGGGGTGTAGTTAGTCAAATTATTATGTCACTAGGTTACTAAATAAGTTCATAAATTAAAGTCTTACAGTACACTAAATACACAGAGATCAATTTTCAATTTGATTTTGTTTTGCTACCAATCACATATGGAGTGAGGCAACAATATGTAGTAAGTGCCAGTGATTGTTGCAAATCTTGATTTCAAATGTGCACAGTTTATCCCCAACTACCTAGACCAAGTGTCGTGCAACTTCGCCTGCTCTGTGACCAGCGGGCTAGGGAAATCACACGATGATTGGTGTACACATCTAGAGTGATAGTTGTGATGATATTTTTGTGGTGAGCATTTTGTGATCAATACCCAACATATTTTAACCCAAGAAAAGTGTATTGTGCATATTGTCAGGCGGTCCACCCACCGGGCTTAACCTACAGTGTTTTCTTTCTTTTGTTTGAATTAAATTGTTATTTTAGTTCTGGTTGAATTTGTGTAGCTTAAGAGTAAGATTACTGGATGCTGCACAAGTTAGTAGTCTAATATTGCAAGCTTTAAAATAATTTTCTTGTTTAGTTAGTTTTGTATTGTGTTCTTTCAATTTTGTTTATACTTTTAAGTAATTTCAGTGTTTTATGCCATACAGGTAGTTATTGTAAATTCCAGCTAGGGTACATTGTTGGGCAACGTAGACAGTGGCCAGGTGCGCTTACTGAATTCAGAGAAGGCTATTTTTAGATTCACTGGTTTTACCGTTGCAAACACTGTAGCGGCGCGGGCAAGAGTGAGAGAGACAGAGATACTTTGTGCGTGGAAGGTTAAGCCAATGAACAGTGGCAATTTTAAACTTTTATTATAGACTTAAATGTAATTAACTATTGTATGATTACTAAAATATGTAGTTGGACAGTACTTAATGTATGTTGCAATTATTTGTATTTGTAATTTAATTTTTGTACTTCTTCAAGCTGATTGTAGTTAATTATAAGTGTTAGTACTATGGTGGCCATGGGATGTTGAATGAGCTACCGAGGAAGAACCAGTGGCCACTAGCGTCGGGTGGCCATTCTGTGTTTGAACTCGGGGAGAGATCAACGTATTTTGTGTATGCAGTTTTAGAGCGAGGAGTAGCAAATTTCCATCATGTCGGAGACAGGCAAGCCTGCAGTCAAGAATGGGAAAATGGGCCTTTTTGAATATGAGACTTTAATACCTTAATGAGGTGTTGAGCCTTTGTTAATTGCATTATTCCAGTAATGGCTTTTTTCTAGAGAAATATTTTGTTTTGTTTGGGGAAGTTCGGTATGAGTGTGGCTCATTTTGGTTCTCTCTCAGTAGCATAACCGCCTTTTTGAATTTTTCTCTTTATTTTCTTTCTATCCTTTGGGATGCGCCAAAGTATGTTTTGTTTCTACCGAGTCAGCTGAATCGATTCAACGGAAGTTATGCTGTGTGAAAGTTTTTCTTCTTGTTGAATAAATACCCATTCAAAGCAAGAGTCAGCTGAAGTTCTTTCTGTTTCTACTACTACGACATACGCCATACAATAATAATGGAGGTTTAATTAACCGACGGAAGACAGCCCCGTCATAATATCCATCAAAACCACTGACTCGCAAGCAAAATATTTATCAAAATGTGTGCAGCAGTAACAGTTTGAGGCTTTTTATACATTTAGCATTTAAATTCAACTGTGATAATTATTGTATTTTGATACGTAGAGTATATGTATTTTTTTGCTTTGCTGTTCAACAGCTTTTTTTTTTTTATAATAATGTGATGAAAATACTGTACAATTTCATGATACACATGTTATCAGTCGTAAGTTGATAAAAATACTGTTATTACATTAAGAATAATGTAAACACTCTTTTCAGACATAAATAAAATACTTTTAATCTAATATTTTGTTTCAAATAATATCCATAATGTTGTTTTACCACAAAACATAATTTCAGCTGAAGTATTTCTTGAAGTGACCAAAAGTCATGAAGCAATCACCTTTTTTTCTGTCGTTTGGTTCATCTGCTACAAAGCTTTTGACTACGTGTTGTTTTGAGCATAAATTAAGAAAAAATTAAATATGGGAGAAGTATAGTTTGAATGATAGCTTAACATTTAAATTTTTTTCAATGTGTAGTTTAACTCAAATTAAAATTAGTATTTAGAGTTTTAATAGCTTGTTTGTTCAGTTTCATTGAAACAGTTTTCCTTCAAGGTCAAGCATATTTTTGACTTTATTCAAATCACACCCGAAATAAATATTATATTAAAAGTTTAGAAAAATTTTTTTCTCTTGAGCAACGTGAAGAGTTAAAGACAGTATTTACACTGAGTTGTAAAAATATAAAGTTACTTACTCATTGTTCAGCATATCAGAATTGATATTAAATACTTTGCGTTGATTATGGTGTATGGAACCATATATTAAATAAAAGTAAGTGTTAAAGGTTTTAGTATGTACAGGAAGTATTTTTTACATATTTTTTGAAGTCGCAATATTGATGTGGCTTTTGTTTAAATAGCTCTTGAGAATCTTATCTTTGCGTGCGTCATACGTTTGTGTGTGTTATACACTTGTTAATATTAAGTCTACTTTGTAACAGAGATATCTCTTGAGTACACTGTGGTATTGTGACGTAATATTCTGCCACGTACACTACAGTAGCTCACTGGCATTATTTCAAGGTCTCTCTTCACAGATTTGCTTTATTTATGATGATTGAGCAAACTGGGATATGACTGATGCGGTGGTAACAGACATTGGAAATCCAAGCAGCATTCTTCCTGTAAATAATTATCCATTCCATTCAATGGTTTCAGTTAGCCCTGGAATTTCTGAAGCTTTTAGGTATTTGCATTATGAATGCTTTGCTCATCATCTGTTTACATAAAAATGATTGAATGCACAGTATATCTTAAAAACATATACTGACGAGGTAGTCCTTAACAATTTATGTACAATTCTCATTGCAGTGATATGGTTTACAAACAATTAAACACTGTACATCCCAAATATTAACACTGCAAACCTAATTTTTTAGCTTTGATCACACATTCACTTTAACCTCCTACCTCGCCTCCTTGCTTCCTCCCTCCTTTTCTTTAATCAGAATTACGGAAATATATACATTTTACTTTAGGAGACCATGCATCTGTGGAAGATAGGCACACAAAAGAGTTCTTTAGGTTACAAGTTTTATTTTGTTGTTGCCATCACCACCATTGTTTTCTTATTCTCTTATTCTTCCTTTCTTTTTCTCCTCTTTCTCCTCTTTGTGTTTCGCCTCCTTTTTTTCCAAGGTATCAGTGCAGCATTCGTATTTATAAGTGGCCAGTATTTTTTTTAATAATTTTCTTTGCACTGGAGTGTAAGGTAAATAACCCTGGCTCTAAAGGTGAGACTGAGTTATAGGAGTATTAAAAGCACTATAAACAAATGGCAAAAAATTATCATAATAGTTTGAATGCAATTGTTTTGACAGTGTTACAATGCATACAGTAATTTGATTATTTTTATTTGGAGTCTTTAACACGATACATGGTATTTGGGAGATAAAACGTGCTGGAATAATGTAGGTATGCTTAGTCACGTGGCCATGATTATGGTCACCAGATGTTAGTCATGTTATGACTTAATGACTGCAAACAATTTAAGGTTCATTGATGAGGGGATTTAAAAATAAGCATAAATATGTTGCAGTATGTGTATAACCAATCGTGGTGGAGTAGTAGTAAAAAACTCGCCTTGAATCTGAAAAAAGCTGTGTTCAATCTCGGCTCTGGCCATCCTAATTTTGGTTTTCCAGGGTTTTCCAAAATCACTCCAGATGATTGCTGGGATGGTTCCTTACACAGACCAGCCCTTCCGTCCCTCCCCCAACCCCTCGGTGTACCTGTACCTAGGCTAAGCTGTTCAAGGGCACGTAAAAACAAAATAAAAAAAAAATAAGAATAAATATTTGTTAAACATTTTACTCAATGTCAAATTCAGCAGCAGATTGGCTTTATATGTTATTTTATTGCCTGAAACAAACTGCAGAGTAAAAATGAAACTATACCATGTGTATCACAATAAGTAGTACTGCATTAATAGAATACATTTGTATTTGTCATAAGATAGTCAAATGTAATTTTCAACGCCCAACACCTAACTGTTCCTTTCCAAATATTCGAAACACTCATTTAGTGCTTCTTAAATATTTTTACACCATGCAAATGGTTTCTCTCTACTGTGTTTTTGATTATGTCTAGTGTTCACTTCAAACTGATCACTCTTCAGCATTTATAATAAGCAAGAAGTTTATTTTATGGGGGCCAAAGGTGAGTAGTTTTCAGTGTGGTGAAACACGTACACTGGTTTTTGGTTTCATGATAGTTTTCATATTGAAAATAGTAAAGATGAATGCAAAATAGCTCAAAGAATAATTTAAGCAGTGCTCGCTTTATCGTGAACGGTCTATACCCTATTCTTGAGTGGATGAACCAGAAGTTTATGGAATATAAATCTTATTAGGTAGCGTAGATCACTTTTTAGATGCATGGCAGTTTTGCTCAGATTACTTTTTAAATGCTTACAGTCGAAACGTTTATTTGACCGGGCTAACCCAGTGACTGACAGGAAGACCTGTAGTCTCAAAAAGGCTTTCAGTCACAGTTTATACAAAACATCTTTAGGGAATCATATTTTATAATGTAAGAAAAAATTAATGTGAGACAAATTTGTTAAGGGTTTCTGAAACAGGCCCAATTAACATTTAGGTAATATATAAACGTGCAGTGTTACATATATGAATTTGTTGGATACTGACCCCAGATTGAACTGTACGTGGGTAAACAAATAAATAAATATAATTAAGGAATACCAAGTTTAGGAATTTAATTAGCGGCAAAGACAAAGAAATATGTCTGATATTTATTTACGCTCATCCATTTTGTGCCTTAAATGCCTCGTTCAAATATTTGTTCAAATCATTCTGTAAGCTATAGACTAAACATTTTGTATGTCATCTTATTAACAGAGACTGTATTAATGTTACACTTTACAGTGAGTATAAAACAATTCATTAAAAACACGTAGTAATTGGAAAATATTTACAGATCAAAACCACAGAATGGTATTGAACACTGTAATTTACATCTGCCTTGTAAAATAAGGTAGTGTGCAAAAAAGTGATTTAAATGTAAAGAATGTGAGAACTGTTGCTAATGAATATGCAAACAACCAGCCTCCAAGCAAATATTTGCATGTCTCTTTGTCACAATAAGGAGAGAAGTCGTGGAAAGATGCTTCTCCTTTCAGAGAGTGGAATTTTCATGGAATGTTTCCCTTTGCTTTTAAACTGTTTTATGGCCATTTGTGTCGAGTACAAATGTTTTTCACAACTTCTGTCGTTAAATTCCTTTGATTTTTTTTTGTTTGATTTTTTATAGCTTATCCAAAAGGCTATTCGCAGTTTCAGCAGATGTAGGTTTATTTTCAATTCTTGCAGAAATTCAGAAACAGTGATTGGTTCTTGGAGTATAGAAACAAGATTACTACATAACCTGAAAAAATAATGTCTGTTAATAGTACTTCATAATTAGTATAAACTATTTTCCTTTATATCTCATTAAACTTTGTAAAGATATTAACCTGGAGTGCAGTTGGCTCCAATACTTCATTGTTTTTAAAGTTTTATATTTTGTAGAAATTGGTAGGTATTTTTGGAAAATATTCAACAGTTTGCTAATTTTTGAGTTCCAAAAAAAAAAATGTATATATATAAACTTTTTTATTATATCTTTTAAAATTACATTTTTATGAACAGTTAATCTTTGTATTGTTGAATAACCCACCCGCACGGCAGAAGATACAGTAATGTGATGATAAAAGATGACATTGTGAATAAATGTGTTAAATACAAAAAAAAGGTAGTTCAAAAGTATACAAATGTGGATATTTTTTAATTTTAACTGTCACTGTTAAGATTTTTTAATGTCTCCATCAACAGTTATTCTGTAGACAGCAAGCTAGCAGCACAAATTGTTTCTGGTTGTTCAGGTTAGCATTACTGAAAAATCAATGTTTTAAATTGACCAAGTTGTGCGACCCTGTCCTCCATTCTCAGCGACCTTGCCTTCATTCAGTGACTTTTATATTAATGTGATAGTGGTATTATGATAACATTCATTGTCAGCAGTGTTTGTTTAGGTGACTTGTAAGGTGTCGCCCATTCAGGGTTGTTTGTTATCGCAGTTAGTGGACAGTTGTAACAGTGAGCTCAGCTTATTCAAGAAGTGACGAGTCATGTCGCTAGTACAGCACAGATACTTTGCATGTGTATGTGAGTGTTTCTTGTCCCGATGTGCACATGCAGGTGTGGGAACTTAACTTACCATATCCTTTGTTGTTGGCCCACGCATTCCATGTTGTATATTTTGTTCAGCTGCTACCGTCCGACTTGTGGTTGTGTAGTAACATTTGTACAGTGTAAATGTAGTAAAACAGATTCTGTGTTGGCAGTTTTTTTTTTATAAAGAAAAAAGTGTTTTGTCACATTGAAGATGCGGAAAAAGACAGATTTTCTTGAGGAGTTTGAAATTAGTTCTCCTGTACTTGCAGTAAGAGTAAATTATGGAATAGCTTTACTAATGCCAGGTAACAAACATTGTAATATATTTTATTATAATTAAGTTATGAGAATTATAACAAAATTACTGGTGAAATAAAGTGAAGCCAATTTATTTTAAATTATTTTTCCAGTGTTACTTAGAGTGTGAAAATTATTTAATTTACTGTCTTGCTATATAAAACCCATTATTTGAAGGGCCTGTCATAATCTTTTCTTTGCTGCACTCACTATAAAACCTAAATGATAGTCACTTTTCATATACAGTAACCAATGTTATTTACTTTTCCACAATTGTTTTTTATTTTAATATATTATTCTTCATCAGTGCAAAAAAAAATTACATCTAAACTTCTTACTTGTTTGTTACCAATAAACATTCTTCCAAAACTTTAAGATTCTTAGTCAAGTGCATTAAATAACCCATTCATTAAAGGTTCTATAGTTGCAACTAATCGGGAGAAAGCTGGATTTTTTCAAGTGATAAACTGGTATGAGACATGTATTTCAAGTCCCTGCTTCATTCTCTTCTGCTTTCCCCTCAATCACACTCTAAAGTTCTAAAATGCAGTACTTCATATGTATCGCTTGTAAGTCTATAAATACATTTCATAAAAATGAAAATTTTTTAAAGGGCATTGGTGCATGGAAAACTGAAATTGTTCTGCAGCACATGTTGTCTTATAGAGTGGCCACTGTGATTGCATGCTTGAAGTTACGAGACCAGACAACAAAAATGATAGCTGCAACTGCAGTCATGGAACATTTGCGAGGATTTTAAAAGCTTACGCACACATTCAATACTCACACTTCAGAACATGTGTTTTTATGATGTATCATAATCAGTGACGGAGCAAATCAAAATTGCAGCTTTACCTAATGACTCGAGTTTAGCTTATGTTACTGTTTTGACCTATCGATAGCTGTCTATAAAGTGAAACACTGGTTTGTATCTAAGTTTTTAATTTTTGTAACAGATTTATTTTGTAATTATTTTACAACCTCGATTCAATATACCTCAGGACGTAACTAGCATCCATCTCCGCAATTACCATAACATAGAACCATAATATTTTTAATATTTTACATTTTATAGTTACAGTAAAAATAGGTTGGAGCTTAAGTTTAAAAATTTCTGAAAATTTTAAATAGGTACACATTATGCAACTTAAATGTGTTGACAAATTAAATGCGTTCTGCATCACATCTTAAAAGATAAAATAGATCATGTGCACCAATCCCCAACTTGCTCCTTATCAAGATTTTTACAGATTTTACTCTAAAGTATTTCTATTTAAAATTTTGCTTAAGTAGCTATAAAATTAAAAACTTTAATAACTTTTTTTTTAGGTAGACAAAACTCCTAGTAGTACAAATTATTTTAAGCTTTCAAATAGTATGACTAGTTGACAAGTGGAATGACTCGGTTAAAGCTAGAGTACCACAGAGCGGGTGAGCGTGTGCGTGTCACTCTAGCATTCCGCCGTCACATTCTCACATACTCTGCGTGCTACGTAAGAATTGCTAAGGCTTTTATTACACCATATGAAAACTTTTTGTTACTGTCTTAGTAACATATATATTTAATACCATGTATTTCAAGAAAAATACAAAAGTACAGCAATGATATTTTTTAATGTGAAACTTTTATGCCAGTTTTGGTTTGAGGAATTTTTCTCTATTATATGCATTCCAAAGAAGCCTTCCATTATTCACAATATAAAGATCTTTTGTGTTCCAGACTAGCTAAATCTAGTACTAGCTGTCATCTTGATACTTGTTTAAATCATAGGAAAATTTTATTTTGGTACAAAAATTATATGACAGCATCACGTACCTCCCACCAATCTCATGTTATAAGTTATTAACTAATTC
Organism: Medauroidea extradentata; assembly: GCA_003012365.1. Taxonomy (NCBI): domain Eukaryota; kingdom Metazoa; phylum Arthropoda; class Insecta; order Phasmatodea; family Phasmatidae; genus Medauroidea; species Medauroidea extradentata. The sequence goes on from PNEQ01092581.1 coordinate 22,464, forward strand.
ACAATTTTATTATATATTGCTTTTTACTACTGGTTGTATTCAACTTACCGGTATTCAAATCATGAGCTAACTTGATTCATTTTGTCTGTTTATTTTTCAAGTATTGGAGAGCTAAGGCATAATACACCATTGCAGCTTTCACACACTGTTGAATAGTTAAACCCTGACTTTCTACAACAACAGTAATGTCCGCATGTTGTCTTTTAGCAGTACTATATTAGATACATTCCTATAGATCATCAAGTACAAAACTTTTATGCTGAGAATATGTTTTAAGACTTTCTTACTTTACGCAATGGTGGTAACACATTAAGCTTGCATTCAGAAAAGCCTGGGTTCAATTTACAACTCCGCTTATCCATGACAGCCATGGTTTCCAGAATTGCTCCAGGCAAATTCTGGAATGGTTCCTTAAGGCCACGGTTCACCTCAGTTTTCAACATCTTTATTTATTTTTATATTTGTACCAGAAAATTTTTTTCTTATTTTAGACATAAATTTTGATAAAATCTTCCTCTTAGGAAACTTTTGTGTCTCTCATAGTTTTTGCGTAATGAGTCGTAAACATCAAAATTTGCACTTTACTGTTTTAAGTACGCCACTAAAACCAACTGACATACCAAACCGACAAAATTCACAGTGTATAACAATGTTTTAGGCTATGATTTGACATATATAAAAACAAAAAATAAAATTCTTTTGTGTTTAATGAAAAATGCAGAATTTTGAAATGAAAATTTAAAAATTATCAAAATTTTTTTAAAATTACAAAAAAAAAAAAATTTTTTTTTTATATGTCAAATCATAGCCTACAACATTGTTATATGGTGTGAATTTTTTCAGTTTGGATAGTCAGTTGGTTTTAGTGGCTTACTTAAAATCGTAAAGTCCAAATTTTAACGTTTACGACTCATTACGCAAAAACTATGAGTGATATAAAAATTTCCTAAGAGGAAGATTTAATCACAATTTATAAATAAAATAAGAAAAAAATCTCTGGTACCAATATAAAAATAAAAAATTACGCTGGAAACTGAGGTGAACCGCGCCCTGAACCTAGGCCTAGCCGATTCCACGCCCAGTTTCTATCCTTGTGGAAAGTTGTGTTTGTACTCATCTCTAATGACCTTGTTGTTGGAGAGCCATCAAAAGTCCTCTTAATAAATATTAACACTTTCTTTTTCTCAACTTTTTCTTTTGAATTTTCATGTCTCCTACCTCAGTTTGCAATTAAAAGTTAATTTCCAATCCAAAGCTAGAGTTGGATATCTGACTCAACTTTGTTGTCATGGAGGTAAACGAGAAATAACTGGCTTCATTAAGGATGTCTAAACAGTTTCAAGTGTGAACTTTTATCTATTGTCTAATAATTCATTGTAAGCCACATTTGGTTTCAGAAATACTGTAACTTGTCTTTTGGTTTGTGGTTTTTTATTTATTAAATTGATGTATTTTACCTCCCCAAGCCAAAAAGAGGTGAAGGAGCATCATATCCAGTAACTTTGTGTGCAAATAGAAAAGCTTTTCTGATACTTGTTAGTGAACATATTAATTTGTCAATGTGATAATACTGATAATAGACATCTGACGGATTTCTCCCAATATCGCTGATTCAGTGCCCACCTGACTGTTTATCTCAATACCACATTTATTTACAGATTTATTAGTGATATAGTGAAGAACTGCATGTTTTATTTTATGGGGTGTGTGGCAAGGGCGTAGCACAAGGGGAAGCGGCGTGGACTTTAGAAAATACATGTCTGACAGCAACCTGTTCAAAAATCCAGGTTCCCCATATTTATGTGCACCAACTGGTATTTTATTTGTCTTTATTGGCTGGACTGAAAGTAGTGTGTATTCCTTCTTAAATTATAACAGCCTGCATGACCACCTCAATGTTGTAATTTTTTTTGTGTGTTTTTGGGTATATACAGTTCTATAAAATATAATTAATAAAAACCTATGCACTCTTTGATAAAACTAAATGCCAGGAAAATGTGAAGTTACTGCACATTGTATTCCTGTGCAGTATTGTGTGTTTTGAGATTTTAATTTGGAAAATGTTAACAGACATAAAACCAAGCATATCTGTATACATATACTTCAGTGTTTGCTCATTAAGAAATATTTACTAGTGGTGAAAGGTTTCCTTTCAGAGGACTTCCTTATTTACAAAATGTATAAAATGCTGGCAATATTGAGGTAAAGTATTTATTGAAATTTCATAAAGTAGTAATTTGATGGAATTTGGAATATGATACAACTCTCGTTTACGGTTTTATGATTGTATTCTGGGGATTTTTTGGGTTTTTATTAAGTTAATAATTGCAGTTTCAAGTGCTTCCTCAAGAAAGTTTTTGTTTTCAGATAGTGTAAGCTTTCATTGAGTTTGTGACACATTTTTATGTGTAACTGTAACCTAATAATGGTATGGCTTATGCTATAAGTAATTTATGCATGTTTATATAGAGTCTGCTAAAGTAAGCTACTTACAAAGTTATTTTTAAATTGTAGTTTTCTATCTTATTTATTGCTTATAAATGGTCTTACCATAGTGTTCAGAGCTCATGCAGTTGTGTTTAAACAGTTGAGTGCAGTAAGGCTTACATTGCCATAACTTTTTTTACATGTCTGTGCTCCATATTTGTTCTTCCTCTTTTGTTTGATTTTAACCTTACAGCCAGGTAGTTTCTTTAAATGACTGTTTTAATGTATTGTGTAGACTGTTGTACCATATTGATAAACCGTATGATCCGAAGACCCAAAAGTTTAGTGATTGGATCCATTAGACACTGAATTAAATATAAAAAAATAATAACAATAAACTGTTTATTTTCTCTTTTTTAATACAATTCTACTTGTCTATGAACACTACTTTCATAAACTATTCAGAGCCATGTTACTGATACTTATCTGAGATAAGTTGTCAGTGGAAAATTCCATTGTTGAAGACGGGCAGTTTCAGAAGTCGTCAGTTGGTATCGTACGTTTTCAAGTTTGAAAGCATCAAACTTGCCTATTGGAGATGGACAATATTGTGAGATAATATATTACAGAGGTTTTTTTTTTATATCTACAATGGACTGTTTAAAAAAAGTCATTGTAAACTACTTGTGCTGTTAAAAGCTTTCAGTTACATTTCAACACAAACGCCATGTAGATTAAGACGTTTGTCATACCAGTGCACTTGTGCTTTCCGACACCCTCTGCAGAGAAAGCTGCAGCCTTCTTATTAAACCGTGTTCAGTTAAACATTTTGGGCGTGGTTCACCTACAAGGTGCATCAAATGTTGTGACTGCAGTTTTCTTTCTTCATGGGATGCCCATAAATTGATAGCAAGCTAATCATAACCCAACATTATTGTTTACCCCCTTACTGCCAATCACATTCAGTGGTGGAAACTTTCTTTGTAGAGGGTATTAGAAATCTGGTGCAGTGGTAGGACAAGTGTCTCACTCTACGTGGTGATTATGTTGAAAAGTAGCTGAAAGGTGTGCATCTTTTGACAGTAAAAGCATTTCACAATTTGTTCCAATTTTTTTACAACCAATCGAAGATAAAAAAAAACCTTGTACAAAAGTGTTTTTCAGCTGTACTAATAGTTACAGACCATATTAAAGCCTAGTAGTCACATTTTAATTCGGTTAAAGTTTTTGTTAAATGAAGTAGACTTTGAACACCACATGCAAGCATAAAATGTAAATGGGAAATGTAGAAAAAATTAATGCATTAAGGTCCTACTTTACTTTAATAACTATAAAGTTAAAAGCTCTCAATATGTTACAGTAAATAGGTGTTGTAACTGGTGCATGTTCCAGCCATCTTGTAATTATGGTCGCTAGCAAGACTGTGTCTGTGTTTGCAGGTATACCCATATCACCTTAAGTATCAGTTCTAGGTTTTAAGTTATTTCTAGGAAAGGTGCCACATTTTATTTTAGCTCCATTGCATGTTATTAAAGAGAGAGGGGGAAAAAAGAGTTTCAGATGGATCTTACGCCAGATGTCAAATTATTTGAAGGACTTAACAAAGTTTTTGTGTATACTTAGCCATGTTTTTGTATGTTTTAACTGTTTCCATAACCATTTAACTATTACCTCTGTTAAAATTTTTTTAAATTCGACACTTGAAGGGGTGAAAAGGCATAAATATTGTTTTCTGTCAGCCGACGATACTTATCTAACCAGCAGAGATATTGAGGTGTTGTTCACTTCAGAATGATGCTTACGCAAGTACCTAAGAAAGTTATGAAAGTTTTTTATTTTATAAGATAACTTAATTATTAAGAAGTAAACTTAGTTTGTAAACTTTCAAGACAGACGATCCGCAAAGCAAGTATGACCAGGGAGAAATATATTATACAGGAGATTCATTTTACAGTTCTTTCGAGACGTGGTGTTATACAACATCTATGAGCATAAGAAATTAATATTTTATTTTATAAATAATTTTTCGTCAATAATTTTGACGTAATGTGGTGCAGTTGTTAGTAGCTCCGGTCTATTGTTCGGGAGGTTCTGGGCTCAAACTCCTTTAAGGTTGTGCAACTGTGCAATTCTGACACACAAGAACTGCAAGGCAGATGAAATTAGCATAATTTGGATGAAGTCATTCAAAGGTGGTAAAAATGGATTATGCAATCCACTATCTACCGAAGTTCCTCGACAGCATCAGCCCACATATACCGTCTCACTAACCTCAAGGTTGGGGCACCAAGTAAGTTAATATTTCTGCGAAATATTATCCCGTCAATACTCCCTAACAGCACTTAACTTCAAGTGAAGGTTTTGAAAACAAGGATGTTATAGAGGGTACCATCACCAATGGTTGTGATCGAGGGAAGCCAGTCTTCATACCACATAAATAATGTATTTCATTTGATTACCCTCTTACATTTAAGAGTCTGTAATTATCCTACAACACCAACAGTTCTACAACTATAATTAAGGCCCATGCCCAGCTACTTATCCTGCTGCAGAGTTAGCTCAACGTGTTGGAGTAATATGTAACTTAGAAGTTGGACAACCTGTAGATAGTAGTAGGAGATGAGCGGCCAAGATGGCGTAGATTGTAGCAGTCATTGTGAATGTAGTACAGATAAAGACAGAGTTAAAATACGTACAGTGTGTGTGTCTCTTTATTACAAATTTGATAAACACACTGAAACATGGCGCAGTCGACAGGATGCGGACCAGGGCTCAATTGCGGCGCCGTCAGAAGCAGTAGTCTACTTGAAGATCACAGTTTGGTGTTTGTGTAAATACGGGACGTCGGTGTACATACATACGTATAGATGGTCGAACAGTAGTCAGTGAGTTTGTGAGTGATAGTTAGAATGGGAGACAACACAGGATTTTCATCACTTAACCTCCCGCCTAAGCTTAGCTTGGAAGGAAATGTCCACAAAAATTGGATTAGGTTCAAGAGACACTTCCTAGTTTTCCTTGGAGCCAGCGGCAAGGATCCTGATCTTCAGGCTGATGCAACTGCTGAAGAAAAGAAAAAAATATCGAGGATGAAGGCGAGGTCACTGCTCAATGTAGCCGGTGAAGATGCCGTAGACCTGGCAACCACCTTTGGCCTAAGTGATGTGGACATGGATGACTACAACAAGCTCATTCAAGCCTTCGATAATTACGCCGCACCGAAACGAAATGAGACTTACGAACGTTATATGTTCAACCAGTGTATTCAGAAAGAAGGCGAGCCTTTTGACAAATTTTTAACCGAGACCAGAAAATTAATTAAAAGCTGTGGATATGAAGACCAAGAAGAGAGCATTTTGAGAGATCGGATTGTCATAGGAATTAGAGACAATAGACTTCGGGAAGCCTTACTACGAGTTGAGGATCTTAAACTCGAACAAGCCATCCGAGATTGCAGAACAGCTGAACAGAGTAAAATGTACAGCAAAAGGCTTCAGGGTCAAGAAAAAGAAGACAAACCAGTTACAGTGGATGCAGTGCTTGCATGAGGACGAAAATCCCAGACAAAAGTCTACAGTGAAAAAGGGGGTGAGTTCCCTAAGTATAGATCACCATGTAGTTATTTCAACCAGTCTCAGGATACCAGTAATGACCAGCAGTTTAAGACTTGTGGGAAATCTGGAAGGTCACATAAGTTTGGAATGTGCCCTGCATATGGCAAAACATGCTTAAACTGTCAACGTAAAGGACACTTCTTCAAACAGTGTTCAAAACCAAAACAATCACAAGTACATGAATTGGCAGGAAATGTTAATGATAGTGATGTTTCGGACTCATTCTACTGTGATCAGATAAGAGTTGATACACTAGAAAGTACACAGAGAAAGGAGTGGATACAAGGTGTGGATATTCTTGGTCACAATGTTGCATTTAAATTGGACACTGGATCAGAAGTGAATATA
>PNEQ01092582.1:0-28845 GCA_003012365.1 Medauroidea extradentata
TATATATATATATATATATATATATATATATATATATATATATATATATATATATATATATATATATATGTGTGTGTTGGTGTGTGTGTACATACTCACACGTGAATGCTGCCAAGTTAAAAAAAAAAAAACCACAGTAAAACATAAATAAAAAAGGTAAGCCAGTGTTAACTGTTTCAAGCAAAGATTTTCACGCCGAAATCAGTCGCTCCAAAAAAATTTGCCTCGGTGGGTTTGAAGGGGCTGATTTCGGCGTAAAAATGACCTATATTCACAGACGAAATACGTCATGTTTGGTAACTGTCTATAATATGTGTCTATCACAGGCCTCCCCCACACCCTTTTTCTGCGGTAAGGCGACGGGAGGTACACTTCTGATATTTAACAAAACTATTGTAATCCGGGTTCGATTCCCAGCTGGTTCAATCTGATTTCTCCAAGTGGGAATTGTATCTGAATGATGACATTGTGAGATCTCCTGTTTACCCCGTCCTTCACACCAGGCACTACTCTATATTCAACCCACGTCGCCCCTTACAGGCTTTCAAGACCTTAGTTGTTCAGATCAATACATTAAACTCGATTATCTCGTCGCAATCTTCGAGCTGACATATGGGCGTATATAACTAGGTTGCACAACCAAATGTAACGGTATAATTGAAAAATGATAACTTCCCTATAAATTACTTCTTTAATGCTGTATTTGCTTTTTTAGATCGTCTGCTGTGAGAGGTTTACATCACACCCCCAACCGGATATTTGAGAGTTATTTTCTCATTATAAACACTGAGCTAATTGTTTTTCGTATTTATGTAAGCATAATTCTGAAGCCAAAATATCTCAACTGGTTGAGTAGATATCGTGGGATGAATGAAAAAAAAAATTGCGCTTTATCACATCTTGGCAAAATCTTACGAGTTAAAATTTTGTGTTAAGTACCCTATTGAAGTTAAAATCACGAAAATATCCCATTGAGTCAAAATGTAATCGACGTTTCACCTTTTTAAAAAATGATATTCCTTCACAACTCTAAGAGTTCTGATTTACAAAAGTTCTGAAATATGTTTACGGGCATGAATGTATTCGTCATCATTAAACAAAAAGCAACTCTAAATTTCCACGGGTTTGATATCACTCATTGATTTATCTAAATCACATTCCATGTCCCCCCCCCCTGTTTCAGGATTCGAATTTCGAAAAAAATCTTAATAGACAGTTAAGGTTATTGTATTTGCGTACAATGGATACTGTGACGATAGCCGGTTGATTTTAAAATATATAAACGACTAATTGAAAACACATTTCATCCCGTTCCATAACTTTTCACCCCGTTAGGTGTCGATCACGAATCGAAAACATGTTTTACCTGTTTTACATCTTTGGAGTCGAATTTAGAAAATATCCTGAAATGTATTTTCGGTCTTTAGGTAAACATCATTCTGAACTAAAGCATACATCACTTCGATATCTCGAACGGTTCGGTAGTTATGGCAGAATAATAGAAAACATATTTAATGTATTTTTACCTCCTTAATAATTAAAGACTATCGAAACGTCTTGAAGTACTATGTTATGCATTTGTATGCGTATCTTATTCAAGAAAAATTACGACGATAACCCATTGGGTCCGAGCTGTACAGACGATCAATAAAAAACACATTTCCTCCTTTTTACTTTTTAGGAGTAGATTTTGGAACAATCGAAAAACTGATTTTTGGGTATTTACATCAGCATCATTTTGAAGTAAAAAGCAACTATGGTTCCCAAAGGGTTCTATAGATATAGATAATTAATCTAAGGCACATTTCAGGTCTTTTCACCCCTTTAAAAGTTTAATTTCGAAAAACCCTTAAATTGGTTAATATGCTTTTTTTTTTTTTTAATGATTTACCCATTGAAGTAAAAGTCACGACGATTGGCCCTCGGCTCGAGCTATGAAGATGAATCTCATAAAACACATTGCACCCATTTAAACCCTCTTAGGTGACCAATTTCTAAAAATCTCTTCTAAGTGCTCGCCGACCACCTAAAGGGAACCCAGACAAAAAATTTCACATGTTTAGATCCAGTGATTTGGGCTGCAGTTTGATTTGTCAGTCAGTCAGTGTTCTATTTTATATATAGAGATTGTTCTTTTATTGGTCGTCTGTCTTGATATGATTATATTAAATTCCGGAAATATTACGTGGTAATTAAGTAAGGAGTGTAGAGGGTATCGTCGTTGAGAAAACTCACACAACAGTTCATTTAATTTGCTGTGCAATAAAACTGGTACCGAGTTAGGTGAACTTGCGTGAATCAATTATATATTGCATGGACTCCGCGTTTTTTTATTACTAAATCTTATAAATATTTTCATGTGAGAAATTATGTTGTACGTATTACGCCGTTTTAAAAAGTTATATATTAAAAATAATATATTTTGATATTACTTTATGAATTTTAGTATTGTGTATGAAATTCTGCAAACACTTATGAGCTAATTTAAGGATTCAAGTCTCTTCCTTATCGGGAAGTTATTTCAACGTGGTGTTTTTTTTTTTAAATTTAAATTATAATTTTTTCCTCTTATATTGTGTTGTCACCCAGTTATATGCTATACTTAAATTCACAAGTGTCCAGCTCATCAGAAAAATAGTTTAAAATCTCTCGGAAAATTAGTATCCAACAGACAAACAACAATGCGAGTTAAAACATCTTATATAAAAACATTGTTTCGGTACTACATAGTATCATTGTGTTTCGAACAAACAAACTGACAACCTGCTAACAAGACATATTAAATACAGAAATTATAAAACAAATTGATATTTACTTGAGTTGCAACCTTATTTTCAGGAGCCCTGCCGATAGAAGTTCATGTTTTGCTGGTAATGTGTTTTCTTTGTTATGATTACTGCTAGAAGAATAGCCGGAGCAAACAAACACAAATTATTTAATACTATTTTGAAGTATATCACATATGATACAGATATTACCATCCTAGGTGTTGCCTTCTAAGATAGCATTACATCCTTAGTATGGGTTTTACAAAGAGAATATTTGTATGACTGTAATTTAAGGTCATACATACATTGCATTGAATGGGAAAGTAATTTTTACTGTTGGAAGAATAACATAAAAGTTGATCTGTCACCGTGAAAACGGCTTAGTACTTGTCGAAAAATTTTTCCTGCCAGTAAAATGTTTTGTCATTCGACTTCTTAACACGTTTTTGAATCAATTTCAAGACATATATATTAAGTTTACTGCAAAAGTGATGAAGGTGAAAGTAAATTCATTCTCCTTCCACGGTAACTGACACTATACTTTTACGTAAAGTTTAGTAAATTAGATGCTCATACTTATGAACTGGAATTGTGATATGGAACTAACTACTCGTGCGAAAATTACACTAATTGCAGCGAGCCATGATAGAATGACCTACAAAAGGTAGCTAGCATTTACTACTGCAAGACAAAAATAATCATATTTCCATAGGCGAGTCTGTAATTTCTTACTTAAACACGTCTTGACCATAAAACCGCCTCAACGAATTTGCATTTAGCCGTAAAGCCAGACGCTTCCATAGTGTCACAAAATGTCTGCGCACAGTTACGTAACTGAATACCGCTAGATATAGCTCTGGTACGAGCTCTTATAAAGCCAACCTACTGTTGGTAACCTCTATTTTTCAAAACATATTAATCGAATATACGTTATTAATTTAAAATATTCACGAAAACTTACTCTGTAACAATAGGACAGAGATGATGCGATTCGATTTTTCGCATTGTGAGTAGGCACGACATTTCTCTTGTAAATTAAATTTCACACAAAATAAAGGTGAGATGGAACGGACAAAAAAAGTGACTACACCTTTCACTGCATCAAGAAAATGCCCTCCTCACGTGTGGCGTCGAAGGGTCTCTTGGGACCTTAAGGGCGGTCAAGTGGGGAAAAATCATAATTTTATATTTATATAAAATAAGGTTAGATTCGTAGACATTATTTGAGAGTACATTTTCCTCTTACGAAAAAATTTTTAGCTCTGCCAGTTTTTCCATAATATCAGTTCAAAGAAAAAATTTGCATATTTTTACTTTATGCAAAACTTGAAAACCAGTAAACATAACGAAATGGAAAAAATCGCATCAAAACTACATGCCACGGTCTACGGCTTGAAGCATATTAAAGCCCTTCACATAAATGTTTTGTATTAAAAAAAAATTTTAAAGTAATAAAAAATTAGCAAATTTTTTAAGTACAAAAATTTATGTGAAGGGTTTCAATATGCTTCAAGCCGTAGACCGTGGCATGTAATTTTGATGTGATTTTTTTTTTCATTTCGTTATGTTTACTGGTTTTCAAGTTTTGCATTAAGTAAAAATATGCAAATTTTGACTTTGAACTGACATTATGGAAAAACTGGATGAGCTAAAAAATTTTTCGTAAGAGGAAATTGTACTCTAAATGTCTAGAAAACTAACCCTATTTTATGCAAAAAAAAATTATGATTTTTTCCCACTTGAACGGCCTTAAGTGCCCACTTTCATTACATTTTTTAACACGTTTTTATTAACTTACTTAGCTGTCCGTTTGTTTTATCGGTATACATTAAAACAATGTAGTACCGAATCAATGTGTTTGTATAGTTATTTTTTTTTAATTCGCTTTCTTTTCTATTTTGTCTGTTAGGTAGATAACTGAGACTTGAAATTTTAACGAAAGCTCAGAATTGGATTGCATTGCAATTTAAGTGTAACATATTGTGAAAAAGTAACAAAAAATGTTTTTAAAATGTTTAAATCTACCATGTTAAAATAACTTCCCGATTATTTAGAGATTTAAACTTTAAACATAGATCTGAACTAATTGAAAAATTTCACACACACAAGACAAAAAATCTGAAAACAGTATTTAAGCCAAAAAAATTATGTAATACGTTTCTAACACAGAATAAAAAGTATAAAATAATTCATCTCCTATTAAAATACTTGTAAATTAAAAATAAAAAGTATAATATAATTTATCTCCTATAAAAATACTTGTAAAGCAAAAAAAAAAAAAACTCTGGACGCATACAATAGTTGATAACTGGTGATTTTGTTTACCTAAGTCATTAATAATTTAATTGCACTACAAATGAAATGAGCATGTTGTGTGAGTTTTCTCATCGACATATACTTTCTAAACTTCTTACTATTATCTAGTGCATGAGTCTATTTTTTGTTTAGTTTTAAGTATTGCAAATATAAGAGAAATTATTTTATAATATTTAGTCAGTTTTTAAGGAGTGTTACCTCAACAATATTAAAAAATATAACGTTATTAACAACTGCATGTTTCTTTATTTTTCGTATGAACCGATTCAAGTGTAGTGAATGTTAAAGTACTGATTGGGTAGATTTTGTGTATTTCTCAGCCAGAAAGGCTGGATTTAGATTTCAATTGTTGTCACAATTCACCAACAGTTAAGTATCTACTCAGGTCTGATGTTTTCATTATTTCCTTATATAGATGTAGCTACCCGTGGATTAGGACGCTATACCCTTCATGTAATGATATCGTCCCCTGTATCAAAACCACGATTGTGCATTTTACAAGTTTTGAGAAAAATCGATTTTTAATCTTCAAAGTCTCTTCAAAATTAGGGATCATTAAATTTTAATGATGTTTGTTTTTATGTTTCATTTAGTGGTAGGGGATCCAAAAAAAATATTCCCACAATCTAATTTCATTACCACTTAGCAGTAGAATTTGAAAATGAAGAACAGAACATTTAGCAGTAAATCATGTAGCATCTTCTTATGGGTGATCTAAAACGTTATCAAAATAACTTAAACTTCAGTATCAACTGGCAAAACAATTTGAAAATAAAAAAACAGAACATTTAGTAGTAAGATTAAGTCAGTTATTCTTCCGACTCATCATTGAATGGTTCTGGCAGTGCATCACGAACTCCTTCAACACTCTTCAATGCACAGTAATATGTATGATGTTCTTTTGGAATTATCAACATCCGACATCATTCGAACTTCGTCGATGTTCTGTTGACTCATCACATAGTCATAAACGCAAGTTGCTGTTTCAACAGCTCCTCACTTGCCTTCAAGTTCAATCCAAAAATAACATACTTCGTATTGATTGCCCAAATTGTAGACTGTCAGGTTATAAACCGCTAGTTTTCGTAAGTATAGTATTTGTCCACATGGTTCTTGGGAGAATATAAAACAGCATGTAATCAAAATTAAAGTCAAGAATATGCTCTACATCCTTTGCAGCTAGTTTGTCTTTGTTGCGCTCTTTGCGGGCAATTTCTGCTTATTCCTTATGTCTGTCATGCTCTAATCTTTCATTTTGCTGTACCTTCTTCCGTAAGCGAATTATAAGATAGGTATTTGTGTCATAAGTCCTTCTTCGGGTATAAAAAAATTCCAAGTTGTACGCATTAAGGGTGTTCAAGTGGTAAAAATTCATAATTTTATATTTGCTTGGCATAGTGTTGTTTTATAGACGTTACTTGTGACAACATTTTCCACTTGTAGAAATTTGTTAGCTCTCATAGTTTTCCCATAGCGACATGTCAAAGTCACAATTTGCAAGTTACAGGAACATAGATACAACGAAAACCAAGTGGCTTGCTCGAATGAAATAATTTACACTGAAATTAGATGTAATGGGCACTGTGCTAAAATATTTAAATACACTCAACAAAGTCATTTTGTATTTTTAAAAATTGTCATAAATTAAATAAATTTTCGTCATTTTCGGATTTTTTTTAAATAGTACAAAGTAATTCCATTCTGTGTTTTTAAATCTTTTAGCACAGTGCCCATTTTATCTAATTTCAGTGTAAATTATTTCATTCGATCAAGCCACTTGGTTTTCGTTGTATCTATGTTCCTGTAACTTGCAAATTGTGACTTTGACATGTCGCTGTGGGAAAACTATGAGAGCTAAAATATTTCTACAAGTGTAAAATGTTGTCACAAGTAACGTCTATAAAACTATCACTATGCCAAGCAAATATAAAATTATGAATTTTTACCACTTGAACACCCTTAAAAATTATTCTATAATCGGCAAGGACACAGAATGCATATGCTTTTCTTCTCATTCTGTCTGGAATTCGCGGTGTATTATATAAACATTTAAACTAGAAACTAGATACCTTTTTTATCTTCTGTTTGCAATAATGGGATTCGACACTAGAATACCCTAAAATATACTTTCGGATACGGTTCTCATTTTCTTCCGAAAACTTATTATGAGGGGTATATTTCCCTCGTCTGTCAGGTTTGCTGATACCACCTTTGCATTTCGTAAGTGAACTTATCATCAAAGTATCCGTGATACTTAGAATTTCCATTAAAATTAATTACCTGCAGTTTGTGACATTCTACAATGTTTCATAAAAATCAGATTACGCTATATAGTGTCTTTAAATGTAAACCAACTATGCCGTTTTAATTAATGTGATAAATTCATATTCTCATTTTACATTTTGCACTTTCTTTGAAGAACCAAAATCGCGAATGTGCCACATTAATGATTTTCGTTGAAAAAAAGGTAAACAAGAATTAGAGGCAATTTCGTGATTGTGCTACATTCGTTCTTTTGGCATAATAAATCTCGTAAATGTTCCACTTGCGTGTAAAACAAACTTTCAATTACCGTTACAGGAATGACGACAAGACATTAGCGTTATAGCAAAATGTTGTTCATTTGAAATACATGCCATCTATGCACTTATCTCAAAATATGGATTTTTGCACATCCGTGGTATTGGCATACGGGGGACGATATGCAATCTGTAGAAGTAGCCATACACTAACAACACGCAGCTGTAGACTACAAAAAACCCTTAGCACTCCAGTTTGACTTCACAGCTCAGTACACGAAACCCTTGATAATGCTGACAAATCGCACAGGCGAAGTTTTAATACTATTCGTAAGAGATGACTACAGCATAATTTCTGCAATTATTTAATGTAACTATTTTATAAAATATTTTCCTGAAATCCTGATTCGTTAATAGCCACACAACAGTGAAACAATCACAGTCTTTGCTTTAGACTGTAAACAACGGGAATCTCCCAGTTTTTAATCTAAAATAAATGGCGTACGAGGAGGGTCACCGACGGCCAGGATATCGCACATCGAACGTAGACTTATGATTGATGGTCCGTAGACATCTACTTTCCGTGGAGGACGACATGAAATGAGACTCTACAATGGTCAGGTAATATAAGTGGGCATTAGGTCTTGTTGACAGCGAGGTCATTACATGATACAATGACAGGAGCAGGTAGAGGAGTCGCCCATGGCTTTTGTTAATGAACCATCCCAACATTCGGCTGAGGCGATTTCGGAAACCATGGAAAACCGAAATCAGGATAGCAGGAGCCGGGGGTCGGACTGTGGTCCTCAGAAATGCGAGTCAAACGTGTAACCGAGCGCCACCTCACTCGGTTATTTACTGCGGATAGGCACCAGAATGAGGGCGGGGAAAACAGGAGTAGCTACCCCGAGAAATATTTAAATCTTAATACCTTGATTGTATAATAGTTATTTGAAATCAATTCAGACACAACTAGCTACGTAAAGCCTTGTGTATAATTAGTGCGGATAATCAGTTACAGGTAAACGTGCTAGAGTATGTGATCATAAGGTCCTACCTAGTTGCTGAAAACCACACAGTTATGTAACGTGACCTTAAACCGCTGCCTAGAAGATGTGTTGGCGTGGACAGAAACTAGTCGGTCGGGCGTAACCAAACCAGAGCGAAGGCAGAACTAGCTTATCAGCTGGCGGGGAATGGCAAGAGGCTCGCAGATGACGCGGAGAGGGTTGGGCTAGCGACCCCGTCAAGGTCCCGGCGAGCGTCGCGTGGGCAGAGGTCGCCGACAGTGACTCATCTGGTCGCGGACGAGGGTCTGCTAGCGCGTTGGCGGGCCTCTTCTCGCACGGCAACAGCCCCTGGAGGTCACTGGCGGGGGCAACCACTCGTGTCCGGCTGTCTGTCCCTAAGAAGCCCCTTTCATACAGTTCCCGCACATACACCACCGCCATTGTTTCCAATTACATAGGGGCTTTATGTCTGCTGCACGAACTCCTCACGTCTACGAACATTCTTTTCTTCTACCCTCTTCATTATTGAATATAATAGATGGGGAAAGAAGATGGTCGCCATAAAAATATGTTGACCAATGAAAAATATTTGCAAATTTAACTTCCACGCCTGCAGGAACAATGATACATAAGCAGGGACAGGACAATTTCGCAAATTCAATGGCCTACATGTTTGAATCAACTATCCTATGCGTACTCAAGCCCCGGTATTTGTCCACTAGCTGCTGCTCAGTAGGGCAACGAACAATGCACGAATAGACAGGGATTGAGAATGCATAGGACAATGTATTCCAACTTTGCAGGTCATTGAATTGGCGAAATTTTACTGTCACTATACATAAGGCACCAATACCAATGAATAGAGATGAAAATAGGCTGTGTGTATGGTTTGTGGAAAGGTCAAAGGGGAAGTGTTCGTAGATCTGATGAATTCCAAGTGCAGAACGACCGTTCCCCTACATACTTAGGAAAGTTTCAGCGGGAAAAATTGATGGTTGCTAGACTTCAATCTAGTATTCATTTCTGACACTTTTCTTTCGTTATTGGTGGATACCAATTTAATTTGGCCACTGGTAATTCTGGTGTGCTACGACTTTACGTCTGTGATTCGTCTGTAACCAGCTAGACCGTGCCACACAACCATCGTCCTATCACACAAGGAGCCGGATGCTACACTGGTTTAGAGAATACACAGGCAGGACATATTCTCGCGATGTTTCACCGTCTTTACAGATGTATGATGGCTACACGGCAACGCCACAGTTCACTTGCTCTATACTAGGTTCGATACGGTACCGCGTTAAACACTGCTACTCTGTTTTGTTGTGTCATACGACATCTAACAGCAGATAGCATGAGCATGAGGCACACGAATACCTTTCAGCACGCATGTTATTACAACTACACACAGGTATGCACAAACAACTGTAACTGTACATGCGAGTATTACAAGTAAATACATACGAATTTACATACAGGCCTACACTCAAACATGCTTATAAACAAACATACGATTCACGCACATCGAAACACCACATATCAACCTACAATACCCAAAGACAGATACCCACATACAGTTACCAATGTGCTCAATTATCTTACCTATTGTGAAGAGTCTACTAGCGCAGAATGCAAAGAAAAATTACGAAAACCTACACAGGGACATAAAAGGAAAATATAATATCACGGGAATCTGAATATCAACACTGTCAAGAGATAACACCTGGGCGTCAAATACTGTTCTCAATTTTCAGTCGTCAGAATGAAGCGTCATGGTAATTAGCGACTACGTTATTTTTCATCTTTCATGTCGACGACGACGCCGTCGTGTGCTTTGTGGGCTGTTATAGCCCGTTATGACGCCGTCGTTGGCCTGACTTCGTGGATGTTGTGTGTCATGGCCCCCACTGAATCTGAAATTAGAGGTTGCAGTATTGTACTTTTTAAGTAATTTTTAAAATTGTGTACATTTAAATTTGGATGAATGTGTTTGTGTAACGAATGTATATTAAATAAAACGTGTGTCCAAATCTCTTCAGCAGACAAAAAAAAAATCTTAAGATAATTAATTAAATTTTGTGTCCTCGAGTTCCGGGAACAAAAATAAGAATTATTGAATAAATTAGTTCTTACGATTATCTGTGAATTGCAATAGATTGAGTCTGGATTCACAGTGTATTATCATGAAACATTACATTTTTACTCACTTGTAACGTGTTGTTAGTGTATAACGTAATCTAAGTTTGTTGTGGGTTGGTGCGCAAAAATTTTAGTATAGCAACTGAAATGCTTATATGCACGTACATGAAGTTTAGTTTTAGTTTACTGAATTCGTTAGTTTTTGTGTGTACATATTTGCACAAACATTTTGAACATGACAGTATATGTGCAAGTTAGACTACAAAACAATAGTTCAAATTTCATGTTTCAGACCACATAATTACTAACATTTTACTATGTACTAAACACGCAATTCTAAATTATCCGGAACGGAAACATGAATGACGGCTTTCTTCTGTGGAGATAGTCTCTAATTGGTTGAGAATTTTCGTTCGATTTCAGCAACATTACAAACTGACACGCCTCTCGTTACAATTCAGTGCCAACCAAAGCACATTTTCCTTATCTGTGACAGGGACGTTTTGACCATGCCGTCGTGACGGTATATATATGACGTGAGGAACCTAGATAGCATTTTCTCGCAACCCTCATTACTGGCGCGACGTCCTCGTGACGCGTCGTGGTGACGACGGATTTCACTAAGAGAACCATGATCGACCTCCTGGTAGCGTACGCGACCCTCCTCCCCCTTCCTCGCGGAGAATGCGATGACAGACAAGAAAGTTACGCTGGTACTGAGGAGATATATCAGTGGTTTGATGAGAACGTTCAAACATTAAGATTGTGTAGTAGATAAATAAACGCTGAAAACATCAATTATTTCTACACTTTTTTCGAAGCCAATATGGACAAAATACTCAATGACAATCCTAGATAATGGTATTTGCCAACTTTATTAGCAAAAATTTATCCGGAATTACTAATTCATTACGCGTGATCTCTTGCACCGCTGTTAAATACTCGAAGTTCCGGCGTCAGAGATTGTGCCTCAGAAGTTCGTAACACTGGAAACAATTTTGTTTAAAATGTTGGCTAAAACTATTGTCTAGGATTGCTATTGTTTAACTTTCGCAAATTGGCTTCAAGAAACCTACAGTTATAGATTAATGCTTTTGGCGTTGAATTACGTACCACGCCCTCTTAAGTGTCAGTTGACAGACGTAATTTAAAAGCAGTCATGTGAGACAAAGATAGCCATTTTAAAAACTATTTTTGTAGTGGAGAAACATTAGCAACTGTAATTATTGGGTGCAACTTTTGCGTACTAGGACTGTGAATTAAACGGAAGAAACCCTCTTATTTAACGTGTTATAATTAATTTTGAAAAGTTTTGTAAAATATTAAGAAATTTAATTTAGTTGTTTTATTACATCGAATAAATCCTCCAATTAATCAAATCTAGCTACATTTACGACAATAGCTTGTAAGAATGTATTATCAACAAGCTAGCTATTATAGTAATGATTTAAATTATAGATTTAATGAGAATCTTAATTTTTTGAGAGCAATAAACGTTATCGCGTCATTGTTAGTTTCTTATTTCCTTTGCAATCTGCCGGTTGAAGTAAAGTATAAACACAATTTTTTTTAACTTACTGTAAGTGGGGTTGATTTTGTACACGTTGGATGCCTTTGGTATATTTTTTCACAATTTTTATCTTCCATGTGGGTCCACTGTGAGTAAATATTTATTAAAAATGCATGTCGACGTTTATTATTAAATTTGTATTTATATTTTCCTGGGCTGCAAGGAACGTACTGTAGTAACTACTTTTTTGTATTACCTTTATAATTAACTTGTTGCTGTTTTAATCAGTGAACTTTTAATTTTTCAACTGCTACATAATTGTTTTACAATATTATTTTTATCTCCATAAAGTCAGAAATTACAAATACTATCTTCGTAGCAGTTAATTACGTTTACAGGACATTGCTACCCTAAATAAATACACATGTTTTCACATTCGAAACACTTGCCTCCATTTTTGTTTTAGTTCTGGATTTGAATGCTTTTTGTGGACTGTCCCCCCCTCAATCACCATTTATTTGCATGGAGTACGTGGGTTCGTTTACGGGTCGAAAATGAAAGTGTTTAAGAATACCACCCTTAGTGATTGTAACGTTAACAGAAATGTGGCAACTTGTAGGCTACAAACATGATGTTGTTCACTAGGCTCTGGTAGGAATGCCAACGCTAATGCTAATCCAAGGAGCATTGAATTATTTTTTCATAACGGGTTCCTTTCATGTCGTGGTATGGCACTATTCAACGGAGGGCGTTTATGAGGGAGGACATATTGCATAACCCGTTTGCTGCCCGTGGTTTCTCGGTAACCTATTTTCAAGCACATAAATTAGCCTTTCCTTGAAACCTACGTAATTACATCGTCATGAATAACACGTCAACAAGGATATGCTACGAGTGAGTTAAGTAACGCATTTATTACAGTGGAAAAAATATAAACGCTTTCCCACTGACCTGATTTATTAGAAATATTTCCACTTTCTTCTGAATGTAAAAAGCTGATCTAACATCAACACTAAATTAGGCCTAATTCTATCAAATAAAGTTCCATGATTAGCCTTAACGTTTGAAAAGAAAATTAATGCCGAAAAATGTAAGTTGTAGCTCTATTTTGAGGAAAGAATTCCATAATTTAGTTAAAATTTAATGGCAAATAAATTAACAATTATTTCTGTAAAAACAAAAATATCAGATTTTTCATCTAACACTGAGTGCCAATTAAATACCTACGAAGTTCCCATGTATTTCTGTTTGAATTTTCCAAAATTTCTTTTAAAAGAGTAACAATAGTTTCTGCAAAAATAACCAGTTTAGCCTCGTGTATACATGTTGACGGCGAACGTGTCGGAAACGCGTTGAACTTTCTTTAATTATTATACTTAAAAAGTTATGTACTTTAACACACTTAATTACACATACATACATACATACAAAACATTTAACACTTACTCGAATTAGGTGAAATTAGCTTGCGATGCTAAGGAATCAATGGAATATTCTTAACAATTCTTTTATTACTTTGTAACTGACTCAGTTTTGTAAATGTGTTGCACGATATTCGAAGGCTAAATAATTATAATATTGCGCAGAAATTTTAAGAGCGTCCCAACCTTATATTGCAGTACAGAGCTTATGGCGCGCACTGTTGCCACAACGCAGCTACACTACGGAGTTCGGGAGATGAACTACTACAGAATTTTGAGGTTTAAAATATTATATCCTTTATTATTCTAGTTGATATTACAATTTGTATAGCATCACGCTTCAAAATATGTAATCAATTACTATTTCTATTATTTTATATAAGAAACAATTCACATACTCCGCAGATATTAATTAACTACGCACTTCATTAAGAAACAATTAGCACACATATTTTAACCATTATAGCTATTGCTGACAAAATGAAAGATTTTTTCCATTTTAGTAGTATCTGTCTGAATGAAGACAAAAACGAGGTTGGAGTAGTTGATGACTATGAGATTGATCATTCAAAACCAATGTCGTATGATAATTGAAAAATATGTCTTATTTTTGTCACTTTTTTGTCTGCTAAGAATACACTTAAAGTGGGACAAACCCTTCTTATTTACTTGGGCGATTTTTACGTGCCCTCCAATAGCACACAAGGCCTTGATAGAGGAAAGGGGGGAAGAATAAGCCATGGCCTTTGTTAAGGAACCATCCCAGCATTCGCCTAGAGAGATTTCGGAAAACACATTGGAATACCGAAATCAGGATGGGTCGGAGCCGGGCATCGAATCCGGGCCTTCCCGAATGCGAAGCGAGTGTTTTACCACTGCTGCATCACGCTCGGTTATCAAACAAAAGAGAGTATTGATGTTCTGCCGTGATGTCAACTTAGGCGTATCACTTATTTCCAGTACTTCTTTGAAAATTATATCTTAAGCCTAAACGAGAGCATAAATAAAACAATATGTTTACGAGTATTGTTTAAATTTGTTTTACTGTATATTATGTAGATTTTCAATACTTAAACATAAAGTTGAAGGTAATTACGAATTTTCGTCAGTCAAAAACTTACCGAAACCAGATAAATTTTTTTGACAAGGAAACAAGTTAGACAACGTAGTAAAACCTTATAAACAAACTGTATGACAGATTTATTTATATATTTTCTCTGATTTAGGATTTTAAAAACAGTTGCTACACAAGTAGTAGAAATGACGGATATTCATTGCCTTAAATACGCCATTTCCATGTATTTATCTGGTAGTTGACAGCTTCAGGGATACCTGGAGCCCTCAGATGAAGATGAGCCCACGGAGGCTTGTCATGACCTTCCACAGGGACGAGGATGTATGGACAAACACATACACCCAGTCCTGAAACCGGTAAGGTGAGGTAATATTAAATTTGAAATCTCCACCCCCTCCACCCCTTCCCCCCCCCCACGGGTCAGGAATCGAACCCGTGACACTTAACCCACTGGCTAGGTGCTCTAACCACCTAACCAAGAGTTCGGTCTATTATATATGTAACGTTAAGGGAGTATATTGCAAAGTTTGCGAGATGAATCCTTTTAAAAATATTGTGTTTAATTACATAATTCAATATTTTGCCTCGTGTGTTACGCGTTGCCTACCTGTATTGCTCCGCATTCTTACGTACTCGCAATTTTGTTGAAAATGACTCAGTTGAGGGTGTTGAGCAAAATACGATATTTTTTATTCGCTGGGCCCTCCTGCTACTAAAGGTATCATGTAGCAGCAAAAAATGTCTTGGCACACAATAATATGCCAAAAAAAAAGGCATGACCAAACCCAAGATCTACTGAGGATGAAAGATATTCAAAATAATTGTTCACACACTGCATATGATATTGTTAAACTTCGACGGATGTTAAAAAAATTTATTGTAGGTTACGTTTTTGAGCCGTAATATTTATTCAAATTGTATTAACAAAATATTCTCTTCGACAAAGCATAGGATATATTCTTGGTAAACTGCTGGATATAAACAATATGGAATCTTTCATTAATTTGTCATGCAGAATCATTGCAAGAGACTTATAGATTAACTTTCAAGAATTAAATGAAATCAATAACTTTTATAACGGATAACACCTCAAGTTTTTAAAATTTATTTATATATTTTATATTGTGAAAATATATATGTTTGTATACGTCCCTAGAACTTACCTATCTACGTACACCTATATTATGATGATAAGTTACCAAGAGAGCGGTTACCTATTCTGAACATAGAATATACCTACTATAAACATATATTAAAAATGTAACTAAAATTAATTTTTTCATTTTAGTTCACTTGAAAAAACTTGTTCTTAAATGTTTTATTTACTTTTAATTATTTTGTTTTTCTTTCTAGTCTTAAATATTTGGAACTTTTTGCTTGTTCATTATAACTACGTGTGTAGGCCTACTCCATGTCTTTGACGAAAGGTACATTATTAAATATTTTTCGTGGTATTTGTTTCGAGTCTTTTCATGGCGCCGTTTTCGTTGTGTTGAAGTTTCATTTGTTTTATTTATTTTGCTTATTCATGTTGTTTCCACGAGACCGGAAGAAATGTTGGTCCACCCTCCCAGAGATTCTGGAATAGATGGGTAAGGCATTTAATTAAATGGGGTGCGCCCGGTGTCCAGAAGTGGTAAATTAGCGACAGTGCATGTTTGCCAACCCTTGCCATTCAGATTTCTGCACGTAGTGGGCCGGCCCGTGGCTCAGTTGGTTGAGCGGCCGGCTTTGATGCGGTGGGGTTCTGGGTTCGATTCCCAGGTCTGGGTGGGTGTAAATTTGTGTTTGTTCATTTGGGACTCAAAAATTGTCATTATACAAATTGTCTCACGAAAAGTACTGGGGTCACTCACGTAAAATCACATTAAAGGGGAAAATGTTTGGTGCAGTGATGATGCGGAAACTTTCGCATCGCCACTGCACCAAACATTTTTATAAAAAATAAAAAAATAAGAAAAGTGGTTTGACCATTTGCCTCTCACCAAGGCGATGCGGGTTCGATTCCCGGCGGGGTCGGTCCCCGGATTTTTGCACGTGGGAATCGTGCCGGACGATTCCACTCGTCAGCGAATTTTCTCGCGGATCTCTCGTTTCCCCCGCCCATTCATTCCGACGCTGCTCCATACTCACATGTCACCCCTCACCGGCGCTAAAGACATCGATGTTGAGCGCTGGCCAAAAATCTCTCACTCACTGAGCACGTGCCTCATATTGAAGGGAAAAAAGCTTGTAAAAATATAATTTTTACTTTTTAGTTCACGTATTTTTAATAATTTATTAATATATATGTAATGTAATATCACAGTATTGCATTGTAACCGAACTTACATATGTATGCCAAATTTCAGCTCAATCAGGTACCATCAAGTGGCTGAAAAACAGTTTACAAATTTTAAAACGGACGGCTTATGTATTTACATACGAACATTGTAAGTTAAATAAAAGTTTGAATTAATTTCACAAAATTCCAGTGATTTATTTAGAACTGAATATTGCGTTTGACAAAGAATTGCAACAACACGTATACGTTTATTTGAACATTTGAACAGACAGGCTGCATACAAATCATGCACGCGAAAATGAGACGGATGTAAATGCGTACAAAAAAATGTGCTGCTGTTGAAGAGGAGAGCATTGTCGTGCGCAAATGAAACGTCAGCTTTAAGAGCACTTATTATCTATGTGACGTCACTCGGCTGAAGGCAGGTGGCGTTAAGTATGACTGAAGTTATGACGAGAGCGAAGTAATGACCAGTGCAGATTTGAGCAGAGATAAATCTATCGTCCTTTTTCACGTGCCGTCTTTTAGTCAGCAGCAACAATGAATAAGCACGTCTAAGTACTCTACACCAGAAATAAAAGTTATCCTCAAGATTGCATAACGTATTTTTTTACATTCACGTCATATTAGCACAGCCATATGAAAATAATACTTTACTCTCTGAAAATTCTAAGTTAATTAATATAAAACTGAGGACACAATTAGATTAAGAAAACCAACAGCCAATTTACAATGCTACAAGAAAATATTGGCCTAGAACTAGACGATGTTTCTGAAAAATAAAATATCCCACGTACACTGTCACGGAGCAACTTCCAATAGCTTTTTAATTAGTTTTTTGGTTTTTAAAATACTAACTCAATCAGAAATCAGGGTGAAATTCTCCGGACGAGTGGCTTTTTAAATCATAAATTTCTAAAGGCGGTTGTGATGAAGTATTAACATATGGTGTTGGTGTTGTTAGACTGTTGTTCTGTATTTTATTTTGATTGATTTTCACTATTCGCGTTAACTGAAGGGCAACAACCACATTAAACAGGTAGACCTATAACACATTTAAGAAAATTATAAAACTAAAATTGTCTCGAAAATAATTTACAATGTGCTTTTCAATTACTATTTTCTATTGCTGTAATGAAATGTCATTGTTCAAAACAATATAAGAAATATAATACTCAAGTTAAAGTTACACATTCAAAACGATGGGAACGCGGGGCTAGAAATTAAAAATGGATTACGTAATTTTTTTCCGCAATTCTGATATACATAGGCAATTTCCTTGTTCAATGTATGCTGTACGTATCACCGATTTAGAAAAAAGTTCAAATACTGAAAATATAATAGTTTATAATACTTAAGTCCTATTTTATTGTGAGTTTTAAGCGCCCTCTAACTGCACATTGCATTGAAGAGGAGTACCGAGAATGGAAGAATAATGTGGGAGGACTATGTGAATTGAATACGGCCTTCAATACAAAGCAATAAATTAAAAATACTCTGCATGACGTCCCTGAGATATCCTTTGTGTTCATATGTTTTCAATATTTTCTATCTCCTAGCGCATCCATTTATGGTAGTCCTCAATTACTTCAGAGCTAAACTAGGAATATACCTTTTGAATGTTTTCAGATTATAGCCTATTAAGGAAAAATTATGGAGCAACGTACTCAGACCACATTGGTTGGTTACCTAAAGTTAGTGAACGCAAGTAAAAATGTACGGATGTCCCTCGAAAACGGAAAGAGTAAATAGGACGTTCTCAACCGAACTTATAAATGGGAGAATTTGGTATTACTTCGCCACTTTTATCTCAGATGTAGTTGCATTTCTTGTCGAGCTTTCGTTCAAAATTTCCTTTAGAAAAAATTTGAAAGAGACATTCTAAACTTATGAAGGGTCGACGCCTGGGTGATAGATAAAACTTACTGGATGGTAAAATATTTAATGTACTCACATATAATATTACAGATTACTGTGGATTACAGAAAGAACATTCGATTATATTACCACACAGATTTGTAATTAATAATCGTCGGCATGTAATTGGGATCGATGCATGGAAAGAATAATTAGTTCACATAAATATTTCACTGCTCACACTAGCCGACAAACCTTCCTCACTGCTTCATGGCTCTAGCCCAACTAAATGAGGCACATATCACCGTTTTCCTGCTGGTTTTCTCAGGGTACTTCCTAGAACTCCTTCGCTGCCACATAGCCATCTCATTGCGTCGCGAGAGATAAAGACACTGATGTTAAGAACTCACAGAATCTCTCCAGTCTACTCAATTCATGCCTGGTTCAGCAACCTGGAACTCTAGTGGGATGGAAGTTGGATGCTCGGCTTCCGAATAGTGTGATTTGGTGAGAAAATCGAAGAATACGTGTCTAAAACATTCACTTGTTTGTCTGAAATATATTAAGATTCTGAAGAGCATTTTGAAGGCTTCTATAGGTATCCCTAAGAATACTAGAGTTATCTGAGAACACAATTAAGCACAGTTTAAAGGCTTTTTAGGTTATAGTAGTACACATACAGTCTATCAGTTTATAATACGTATACTCGAGTGGAGTAAAGGGAGTGGTTATCAGACTTGTGTGTGTATGTGCGTATATGTGTGAGCTGGAATGACAGTCTATGAACAGTAAATTACGAATATTCAAGTCGCGAAAACTAGCAGCGTTTTCGTGTTACAGCCGAATCACGTATTGCCATGTAGGCGACTGTTTTCAGTTTGTACTAACATTAAATTTAAAAAAAAAAAACATGTGTATTCTATAATCTCAGTACACGACCAGCTAACTTTCTAGTTGACCAGAATTCAAAACCCTCAAACCTAGTGTAGTCATCCACCATCGACCACCGCATTACACCTTCCTACTCAGCTTTTCCATATTTCAAAGAACACTCGCAGTTCTGCTAGGATGCTGTCCACATCCCAAATGTCAGTCTACAACATTGCCGGAGCTGATTCGCCAATCTCTACGCCAACCCATCTCTTCCAGGTTGCGAAGTTCCAAACTTTGCCACTGCGAGTCCAGCTTAAATGATTTGTAGCCACAGACACTGATCGAGATGCGCATCAGTAACGCGTTTGACTCGCGTTGGGGAGCAGCTGAATTCTGTTCCTGATTGTGGCCATACTTGATTTCGATTTTCCATGATTTCCTGGAATACCTCCAGGCGAGTGCATTAATAAAGGACATTACCGTTCCTCTCCCAGTTTTAGTCAATGTGTCAAGTTGTGTCTCTTTATGAGTTTCTCTGGAGACTAGACATAAAGGCTCCGCGTGCCTGTAGTGGCCAGCATTGACGCCTAAGTGACAAGTCGTGTCGTGTTTAAGAAGTGAATATTTTAATGTTTTTGAGAGCAATAAGTTTTTGTGAGGTCATCTGAACTGTACTTTAAAACCAGAGAAGGTATGTAGAAATACTTTGTGAACTGGTTGTTAACAAGCATGATTCTTAGTGAAGTGCTTTTGAAATGAAAACAGCGACCGTGTCTATGCACAGTAGCAGCAATGTTTGAGCTACAAATTGTTCCTAATTCCGCCCACGTGCGTGTGCCATTTTTCGCCCATAGGCGAAATAAGGGACATGTACGAAATTAGGTACATGGATGTAATATAGAACGTGGGCGAAATTAGGAGTTTGTCTCGTGTTTTAAAATATAACTTATTATGTCAGTTACATGATGGTTAATAAGTAGTATCGCCTTAAATATCACAGAACGAAGAATTCCCACCTAATAATGCCAAATTCCTCATTCGTGGCTCCATCCGACATCAGCCGTGTTCCTGATTCCCAGCAGCCAAGCACGTTTAAACGTTCCTAAAAAGTGTCTGTTTTTTTGGTGACAGCGTCTCCCCGTGAAGAAGAGCTGCTGAAGAGCTACTTAAAAAAAAAAAAGACGTTTATCATGCTGGTTTATTCAATGGAAAAATTGAATTTTTTCTTTCTCTTTTTTGAATAAGTCCGTCCAAATATGTTAATTCGTGGTGCCACGAACATTTTTTTGGCTGCTGAAGATGAACAAAATTGTATTGTGCTATTCGCCTTTGTGTCAAAAAATTACTTAAAGAAGTTGTTCGCGTTGTTTTGTTCAATGTAAAAGTGACTAATTTTTTTAAAAATAATTTCATCCAAAATCTTTTTCATGGTGCCACGAACATCATGCTAGTAATCTGGAACTAATTCAAAGTTTATTTGTGTTATTTACCTTAATGGCTAGAAATTACTTCAAGAAATTGTTCAGGTTGTTTTGTTCTATAAAAAAAGTTTGTAATTTTTTCTCCCAAAAACATTTTAATGTATAATATTGCTTACAGCTTCATATATTAATGTTTTCGTATATTATAAACATGTTTTATTGTAGTTTTCATTACATCTTAACAGGTGGGCGAAATTAGGACTCCTTTTGTTCAGTGCTGCAAAATGTCATTTCGTGTATATAAAATTTCTTCTATGCATATTTCTAACGAATATTGGTTTTCGTTTTATGTACACTTACAGTAAGGAGCTATATACGTAATGAATATACATTTAAATAATTAAGTGTAAAACTCTTTTTTCTAAAAAATAGGTGGGTGAAATTAGGGACACTTTCCTTATGTTGGTGGTTTTCCCTCAAAGTTGTTAGTAAATTATTGAGTTAATTTTGTTTGTATGTTATTAAATTTAAAACACCATCTTCGTACAGCAATGAGCTAGACGACGCCCATAGCCTCCAGCAGAGATATTTAAACATCCTGTGGTGTTAATGATGGGTCGCAAGACTCCAACCACTGCAGAGTCTATGATATTTGGCACTGCCCCAAATCACAGCGAGTTGTTGGTCGCTCCTTAATTAATCTCGTTTCTATTTCTCTGTACGTGTTTCGCCCACCAGCAACACTTGACAGATTCGATTTCTACAAGGTAACGGCTGAAGCAAGTCTCCTCACAGAATTAATAGTCCCATTTCCATCACGGCCGTCGCGCGTGTTGCTATACCTGCGGGCACTATCATCTTGCCTGCCAACAGTTCAGTGGATGGCATTGAAGTCATCATGCACGATTGTACATTAAGGGCACCGCCTACCACGTGCTTCAAATGCGTTGCAGTGTGTTCGTAAATATGTTTTTATGAAACTATTCCACGTGTGCCCAAGTGTCAACGTATGAAAATAAAACGCACTTCGGACATGAACAGAATGTCATTGTCAAGCCACAATGATAATTTAAATCACTGTTTGTAGCCTTTCAACGTAACCAAAAACGGCATTTTCAGGCTGCCGCACTTTAATGTATTAACCGTATGTACGCGAATCTCATATAGAATTGTGCACTGAACTTTGCTACAGACTTCCCATCGATATAGTTATATGGTTCCCGCCGTAGTTCTCATTGTAAAAATGGATCGGCGGGAACCTTGCACGCTAGTTCACGCTTGGTTCGTTGTGACGATCCGGAATTCGATACGCGCATCAAAATCACCCTTACAGCACTGTCACGTCCGAGCCTCGAACGTTCTAATAGGAGGCCACCTACCTGGATATTACTCCCGTGCCTGAATGCTGGGAGCAAGTGAGCGATAAAGGTGACCCTGGCACGAGGACTAAGTGCCCACTTCGTCATTATGAGCAAGTTACTTACCCGGTCTTCAGTCTTCTCGCGGGCAATTCGTCTGAACGAGACTACGTGGTTACCCTGAATTTTTATTGGAAGCAACTACGCAGCAATTTCCTATGTATGCCTGTGTATTAGTTTCGTTTATATCCAGTTATTACTAGAAATAGGCCTATGCAATTTTCACGTCATTTCCTAACAACAAACTAGAATGCAAGCTTTTATATGTTCGCCCGACGCCTATCATTGACCGACGATGTTGTGGCCTTGCGCTGAGATCGCTTCTTGCTAATAGTTAAAATTAGAACAGTAGAGTGACGAATATCCTACTCATTTATAGCCTATTCCTAAAGCCTAAAGATCATCATAAAAGGCGATATTGCGTTAACGAAACCCTCTTACACGAATTGGTAAACGCAGTGATTTGTTCACATATTATTAGTGGCGTTCAACTCGAATTATTTCATCTTGCAGAACAATAATTCGTGTAATTTTAGACACACGTCTTTTTTGTCTGCCGATCGGTAATTCTTATGTAATACATTATCCAATTAAAATTATTCTCAAACAGAAACATCACAGTCCCGGATATTTTTTTCTAACGAATACAATGCTATTGCACATATCTTGTCTCCAGCCACTACTATTTGACTTTATATCGTACGCGTCATCAGTACGCCATGATCATTCAATGCTGAATATTACATCGCGTACTGCATTTATCAACCTTGCCGCGGGAAACTAAGTATGATTAAAACTTTGGCAGCAATGCGAAAACGATTTTTTTCCAAAACTTCTCAAAATTACATATTTCTCCTGCGGAGAAATGGTAAAGACATTTCTAAAATAATAAAGGAATAGTAATAATTCACGTCATAGAAAATTAAAGGAAAATGAGTTTTCAGAAGTTAAATATCACCGTGTGACGTCTTAACAACTAGCAGAATCATGAGTAGTCAATGGTTTTATAGAGACACTGGTAAATCGCGGGAAAAGTTGATTGTTTGCTAGGCTCAAACATGCTATATACAACACTGAAAGTTTTGCACCTATATTGGCTATAGTTTATACGAAGCATTGTGTCCCACTTCAACAGACCCAATTAGAACTTAAAAGTTGTAACACAGAACGTGTGTGATTTGCCAGAAAACTGTTCACACTTGTCACCATTGAGATACTACAGTTTATTGGAGACTATGTTAAATATTTTCGCGATTTTCCAGTGTCTCTATGGTTTTATTTTCTATTGCGGCAACAGTTTCCGCGTCTTTGCGGCAGCGATTCATGCGGCTTGTAGCGTCATCTACCAGAGTGGCTAGCGGCAGAGCAGGATAAACTTGTACACAGAACAGGCCAAACTACACAAGGGCAGAGGGCAATTTAATTTGTCATTTGGCAAACCACACATGTCTATGAATGTAAAGTTTTCAGGAGATGCAAAAACATATCTCTAGAGATGATGGTGTATCGCGAAAATATTATGTGTCAACATACCATTGAAACCACTGTATTTTCTTGCAACATGTACGACTGGCAGAGACCGGAAAAATTAGCAGGTTCACCAACCAGTAGGCTAGCCTCCAAGAATATATGTGAAATCGTGCAGACAGTAGTTGTTTATTATCTGCTCGCTGATTCAGGTACAGTTTTATTATTAGCTCGGTTACTTCCAGGAAGTGTCGAGTAAGTCAACGGACAGTTATGATCGTGATAAAGACCTGTAGTTGCTGGAACTCTAGCTTGCGCCTAAATGAAAACGCGAATTTTTCAGGGCTCTAATTATAACAGATATAAATTAAAGAAACGACAATAATTTTGTTATAACCACAAACTAAACCCATGTGCCCACATTCATTTAAGAAACAAACACACATTTTACAGTTTTGCGACAGGCTGTCTATCAAATGGGTGTGTGGGCTTTCTCAAATGAACCATTATTTTCAGCTCCCAATTTATAAGCAGGGATGTGCGAACATGTGGAATATTTATGTGAATTCGGTAACTGACGGCGAGGATACGATCCATGCGCAGAAGTCAATTTTGGAAGAAAGTTTGCATGAGGGAGTTTCGCAAGTGACCGATTCAATTACAATTAGAGATAATTGTTTATCTTGGGAAAACTTGACTTTTTGCTGAATTTCAACGTTCGTTCAGCCTACGATGAGATTACTTGCTTTAGCTTGTATGTGTAGCTGTTACCGTATTTGACAGATCCAACAATTCCGGTCGTATAATATCTTATGTCTAGAGCTAGGAATGTGTCGCGAGTTCAACGACCAACATGCTAGAATCCATTATCCTGTGTATACCGAAGCCCTACCACTAGTCCATTACCTGCTACTCATTCAGACAGCAGACAATGAACAAATAGACGGGGCTTGAGTATGCATAGGACATTGGATTCTGGCATGCAGGTCGTTGAAATCACGAATTTTTCCTAGCCCTACTGATGCCTGTAATTGACCTGCAGACAACTACGAAATGTCAGACGTGTATCACCCAATCATACATGTTGCGAGATACTACACAGTTTTCGATGGTATGTTGGCACAAACATTTTTCACGATATTTCATCATCTCTAATTATAATCCACAGAGCCACGATTTTGTCGCGAGAAGTTTTTTGTAACATTTTGTTTCAGTGTCTCGCGTGAACTTCGGCAGCTTTGCTTCACGGCTATTGGCAGAGTGTCTTTGCTCTTAGACACGTCTCTCGTTTGACTGCACCAATAACAATGAGGCTATTGTGACGCAATACGTTTGTGATTTGTCAGTAGAACCTCAAGACAAGCGACAGTCAAAACGTCCAATCACTGATCATGAACCAGAGTTGTAGGATGTGGACAAAAGGCATTGAATCCGAATGATGCAGAAGTCTTTTCGGCATAAAATCGTGGCTCTAATAATCCATGATTACATCTGTCACAATGACAACTTAAGAGAAGTAATACTGGCGTGTGCTTTATTTTCTGCT
The DNA here is from genome assembly GCA_003012365.1 of Medauroidea extradentata. Lineage (NCBI taxonomy): Eukaryota > Metazoa > Arthropoda > Insecta > Phasmatodea > Phasmatidae > Medauroidea > Medauroidea extradentata. The sequence goes on from PNEQ01092582.1 coordinate 25,625, forward strand.
TCGGTTCACAACTTTGTTTCAAAACCAGTGTCGGATCACTTGTAAAGCAGTCATCTCGCATTCGGGAGGATACTGGTTCGATTCATGGACCGGCTATCCTGATTTAGTTTTCCCAGGCGAAAAAAAAATGATGGGATGGTTGCTTAAACCAATCAGACCCAGTGTACACAGCCGTGGTGTACATGCTGCTGTACAAGTATACTCTACAAAGCCTGTAGCTAACAGAGACAGTTTTACACTTGTGTTTAGTTTGATTCATTGCTATTGTAAAGCACTAAGTTGTGAGTGTGATAATCAAGATTGCGGGATATTGCTGAGAGCTTGGTGCAAGCACACGCATCAATTTTATGGTTGGGGTGAAAAATTCCGTAAATTATTTTGGGTCTGGAAGGGTTAATACAGAACCTGGCCGGTACCCTTGAGCTTTTATCGGAGGATTTGTGGTGTTGGAGAGCACGTTAAAGATTTAATATAAAATTTAAATTCGGGAAACAAAAGATGCGGCAAAACAAAGAGCAATAGAGTGGGAGATACTAGATGTTCAAGCGTGCCAGTCTGATAACGTGTTTAATTTTCAGTTTCCTAATCGTCTTTTCTTGCAAAGTCGTTAACACTGTCACGGTAATGTGTATCATTATACCGGTAGGCCTGATACACTTTTTTTGTCAACACGAGAGTGACAGCAGTTAAAAAATTAATACAATATTAGTAGAAAACTTGTTATTATTATTTTACCAAAGAATATTATTTAAGAAATATTACCAAAAGTTCGAAAAGGAATTATGAAAACACTATTTTCGGGTTCTCCATTATTAAATGTTGAATAACTACCGCATTAGCATAAGCACGCTTTTGAGTTCAGATGGTATTTCAAAGAAAGTTGGACAGCAGATGGATTACGAAAAGGACTCAATTATGGGAGGAATACGCCAAAAATAACAATAAAATGCGAAAACGGGAACGTCAGAAACATCACAAAATCACCTCCACAGGTATATTAAAGCATCCAAACAGAAGTGAGCGAAAATATTGATTCATTTACTATCCAAGAGAAGAAAAACTGTTATTATCAATTACAATTTTTGTATTATATAACCCTTCGTTTTAATCTGCAAGTACAAAAGTATTTTACTGTTTTTTTAATTAACTAATGTTAATGATTATCAAGCCGCGCGTGTATGTCAAATAACATTTTTTTAAAAAAATTTAATGTTTAAATTGTAATCGACGAAACTACCGAGTTAAAGTTTTGTTGTCTTTTCGCGAAACAATGCTGCGCTTTATTAAATGTTGAGTTAATAATATCTAAACGTTTTACAAATACACATTCAAAATCTCGGTAATTTTCTACCATTTTATCAACTGCACCACAGAGTCAATCCCTATCTGTTTATTAGTCACATTTATACATGAACAAACGCAGCAGCCATGTCTTAACACGTCATCTTGTTAGTATCCAGTGCGTACATTATTCCAGATCCGCATCTTGGAAGTCGACCGATACTAATGCGGCAGCTGTGAGAACAGGATTTGTTATTAATACCCTAACATATATCTGATTTTATGGTTATGGTTTCAATAAATAAGTATATTTTCATCCCCTGATAGGTGCTCAAGAAACCGTCGATATAATTAATAATTTTTTCAAGAAGGTTCGTGGTTCATTTAAAGACCGCTGAAAACCGTCGCTTTGAAAAATAATTGAACGTTGTGTTCTTCGTAGCAGCGTGTTATAGAACGAAATGTTAAGTGCGCTGCCTACCTCGAAGCCGTGGCGAGTGCAAGGATAGCCATTTATGTAGTTAATAATATTAGGTGGACCCCCACGTTCTGTATTGAGAAATTAAGAAAAAGGAAATATGGTACAGGAACGAAAATGTGGGAGGGGAGAAAATTTTTCGGTATTTTCGAATGTTATTTGTACGGATCTTTTAAGAATTTTTAAAAGCCTGCAATATTTTAGATTATTCCTTCTCAAATGACGGCCCTGGCCAGATGTGGTCAGCGGTGAGATTTCTACCGGCCCGCTATTAAAATGCCAGATATCAAGAGGAAAAAAATATTTAATAATCCGAACGAAGTTCATTAAATATTGTTTCAGTCAGTATAATAATTGGATTTTGTATGTTAAAAAAAATAAAGTTTGCATTTTCTTGGCTTGTGGGTGTGAGCCACGTCTGAAGATTTTTATGCGACATTTCGGCAATCGTTGCAGCTGCCAACATCAGGTAGTCGGAGTCGGAGACCAAATGGCAGATGCAAGAGTTGTAGGTCCTTATATACCCTAGGGTCAGGGTGGCTGCTTCCTGGTTGGCTGGGCCTGTCGGCCAATCACAGGCCTGCTTGCTCCTGATTGGCCGAGGTGGTTAGCCAATCCTGGCTCTCTCCTGGTGGACCATCTGATTGGCTGGGTGTTTGGGCCAATCGTGTGCTGTCTCGCACCTGGTTGACTGGGTTGGCTGACCAATCCTGGTGAGTCTGTCGTGACTGCCCTCTGGAATAAATGTGACCATATTTTGCTTAGCCGATATCCATCTTCCCTGTTGATGTTGTTAGAGTGTTTTATTATCTCTATTGCCTCTCTCACGGTTCTCTGACGATAATTACTGATGTTGGTTATTGTGGAGAACTTGTCAAAATCGTTGCTGTGTTTCGTTTCCATGAAGTGTTCCGCTATTGCTGACTGCTGGTTTTCGTATTGGTATGCTCTGATGTGTTCTTTAAATTTTGTTGTGATTTTTCTGCCTGTTTGCCCTATGTACACTTTCCCACATGAGCAAGGAATTTTGTATATTCCTGTCTGTTCTTCGGCTAGTGTTTTATTTTTTGCCGATCCCAGGATGCCTTCTATCTTGTAGATATGTTTAGAGATGGTATGTATATCGTTCTTCTTCAAAAGCCGAGCCAGTCGTTCGGTTGTGCCTTCCACGTAAGGCAGGGCTGCTATGTTTTCAGCTTTTCTTTCTCGAATATCCTGGGTCGGCTTCGGATGCTCTACTGTATTTCACTGCGTGAGTAACCGTTTGCTTCTAGAACTGCAGTGAGGTGTTTCAATTCTGCTTCCAGGTGCTGTTCTTCACATATAGTTTTATCTCTGTGGGTTAGTGTAGATATGACAGTTCTTTTCTGCGAGGGATGATGATGAAAGTCTGCTTGGAGATATCGGTCAGTGTGGGTAGGCTTCCTGAAGACTTTGTGGCCCAAGGTGGAATTCTGCTTCT
>PNEQ01092583.1:0-23235 GCA_003012365.1 Medauroidea extradentata
GGTGTTTGTTAAGAGTAGTACTCAAGTAAGTAGGTGCAAGAAATAGCTGCACATGTGAGTATAGCAGGATATTTAAGACACCGTTAGTGGTACCCCGTAGTTTAGGTCGTTTTCCTTTGTGGAGCAAACTGAGGCAGATCACAACCGATAATAAACTGGGACGAACACTCATGACTTAGTGAATTCCGCCACTGGTGTTACCTATTCACGTTCACACTGTAAGACATAAAATCACGGGAAAGAACTTTTGTACGTTATTGTGCCATGTACGTCTGGTGAACTATTATTAAAAGAAACTGAAAGTTATTAAAAAAAATTTGCTTCTTTTTTCTTCTATGTAAACTCCTTAGGTAAACTCCTCAGGCTATCCGGGCATATAAATAACAAACAAGGAAAAGTCTAATTTGATAAGTCGTTGCCGGCAGCAAGGATCAACATAACCTACAACGTCATATGTATATACAGCACCACCACATTCTACCGCAGCAACCAGGGGCTCGATACCAAACATCTTCACCTTATACATCTACAGCCAAGCAACACATACGTAGACGGAGCCCCATCACATACCGCCGCCCCGAACAGGGACATAACCTCTAACAACTATATATAATCAGCGACGACGGAGAGCCGCATTACATTACGAGTGATACACACGGGCAAAGCCGCGGGTGGACTGCTTACTTATATAAAATATAGTTTGTTTGTTCATTTTTGATGCGGTTCTATGCCAGTCATCCGATTGCAATGCAATGTATGCAAAAATATTGGGTAGGGGAAAGCAACAAGGGGTAAAGGGACAGAACAGGGTACCCAAAAAAGTTATGTGAACAAATAACTTTTTGTATGTTGTGCGCGCACCTGCAAAGCTTTCTGCTTATATATATTTTTTTTTTTATGAAGGGAGGAAGAAGGGGAAAAATGGAGTAGAGGGGATAACGGGATTCACATAAACTTAAGGGAAAAAAATAAAAAAACTTTGGCGAGTTGTGCGTGCGATCACTAAGTTTTCAGCCAAACAAAAATAGGGAGGGGATTTAAATTGGTGTATAGGGGCAGAACGGGGTATGCAAAAAAAATTTCAGTTTCAAAACATTTCTAAAACAATCAGTAATTACCTTAATTATAATTTTGCCACATTTAGCACTTTTCAAACCTTTTTGGTTCAGAAATATTATCACATTAAATCGAAAGCCCTGCTAGCAAATGTGCAGGAACCAGCTAGTAATAATATACAATGACACCCTCTTTGCATTTGACACATTAATGTTATGCATTTTCTCTAAGTGTTATTTATGTTTGAAGTAATGTAATATTTCCCACCACGGGAAATTTGGGAAGAACACAAATCACAATGTGTATAATTTACGTTATAGTCAGAATACTGAAATAGTTCCACATTTCTCTCATATTCTGTTCCAATGAACAATCACGCACTTCTAAAATCTTAACATAATTCAGACAGACTGACGCACCCCTTAAAGGGGCTAATATATATTTTACTTAAATCCTTATTGTGAGCCATGTTGCCGTAAAAACATAAGAACTAAAGGTTAAAGGAATTTATATTTACAGTTTTTGTACGTGTTTATTTACGCTTGCCGATAACAAATTTAAACAACGCGAGGCGGCGATTTATAGACTTTAAAAGGAGTAAATATGTATAATAATTATTCTTAAACGTAATAATATTAGTTTTGTGTGTTTATTTTGTGCTTTATTTATATTCTTTTGGCAACACTGATGACATTTTTATGGCTCCGCAAGAAAGTTTTAAGTGCATGCACATAATTTTTTGGCCGAGTAGTGGCAAATTGTGGGTGTTGGGGTGGTGCACCTGCTGGCCAGCAGACGGTCTCCTCTCCAGCGGTGGCCATCTTCACCATCCACTAACGGTACTTTCAGCCACCCTCCAGGGTATAAAAGACGGGTGTTTGCCTAGCTAATCAGTCAGTCTAGGACTCTGGTCTCCTCCCCAAGCAAACCTAACTGACCACCTCTCCCTTATAATAAGTTGCTGCCTGGTAAGAAAGCCGAAGCCTGCTCTGCTAACCTTCCCTAACTACTTATTTACCTACCTGTGGGTTGCTGCCTGGTAAGGAAGCTGAAGCCTGCTCTTCCCGACCTTACCTGCCTTATTACCTATTTACCTAGCTGTGGGTTGCTGCCTGGTAAGGAAGCCGAAGCCTGTTCCCCCTGTACCATTACCAGAATAAGTTGCTCGAGGAGACGCCCATTCCTAGCCGAGCAAACAGTATAAGGAACACGCCCTGTCGCGAGAGTTTGATGCCACGTGGCACGTAACTAGTCTCCACTGGAAGTGGATGTATCTATGGTAATTTCCGAGACTCCATATTAGAAAACCACGTGGTCAGTGTACGCAAACGTAGTGATTATACGAACCAATGTGTATTGTGCAGTGACTGTAAATTGAGTTTATAGTGAACTTGTTCCTACGAAATAATAACGCCGTTAAAATTTACTTGCGTGTTTCATTATTTGTGTGTGTAAAGTGACTCGTGTCTGAAAACGATATCCTAGTGTTAGACATCTCACAGGAGGAAAGATCATCCATTGAAGGGCGTAAAGCCAGAGATGCTGCTGAACACCGATTAGCGGCCACAGTTAGTACAAACTCCACACCAGCAGGAAGTAGGTATTCCGCCACCACAACCAGCATCCGGTAAAACTGTTACTGTAGCCCAACTTTGCCGGCAATATAAGGGCACGGAAAATAAACCTCCGTGGCAACAGGATAATTTTAGCCACATCCTTCGGGAAACACTGCGTATGAGCCGCCCGCTGATCAGTCCATTTAAGACGCCCAAGAAACGTGCGCCTGCACCGCAACCCAGAGTCCAGTAATTGAAGAGGGAGGCAGCACAGGAGCCTAAGCCCCTCTCAGAGCGTAAGCGCCGCCTTCTGCGCGAACTATTCTAGGTGAGTGATTTTTACACCTGAACCCCCTTCTGTCTAAAGTGAGCATTTTGTGCACCGAGTTCTATGATTGTATCGTGCATCCTCAGCAGGAAACCACTCCTCTCAGGACACCTGCAATTTCCTTGCCCCTTCAGGAAAAATTCCTCATGCCAACTCATAGCTGCCAACTCTTACGATTTTCCCGTACAATGTACGATTCATGTGAATTACATATTGTACGATTTTCAAGCTTTCCAATTTTTTTCCCGTTTGCTTAGTTCATTCATAAAGAAATCTGGTACTGAAATCCCATAATTTGGGTACGGTAATGTGGTATGTATATCTGACTTACAGTGTCGTATATAATAAAGAAAACTGTAATATTGTAGTTTCGGGAACTAGCGTGCTTTATTTATATCCATTGTACTATATTGTTCACTACAGAGTACCGTATTGTTCACGCATCGTACGAACGTATCCCGAACTTTGCCGAACACACCTGATCGATTGCAGTTGTCTTCCTTGCTAAAAATGGCTGTCGTGACTCATGCAAACAAAAGTCACGAGACCGTTTCAATTTGAAATAGCTTTCCAATTTACCGTTTCCGTGTAGTAATTGCTCAAGAACATGCATAAAATCTTGTGAACTGAAAGAAACTATTGTTTAAATTCTTATTTTTCCAGCAGATGTTGAAGCGTACGTCGTAGTTGCGTAGTGTTTGTAAATATGGTTTTTGACCAGGTTAAATGTATCATTTTGTTATTGTGGCAGCGTATTTTAGTGCCGGTAATTGTATCGACGTCGCATATTTAATCGTCGTAAAACGTAGGAATACTGGAACTTTCATATCTGGAAAATACAACTTTGCAGTTCTTACAATGACGTTTTTATGCAATTGCCAAACCGTGCGGATGTAAAAACTGTTGAAAAATTTAGAGTATGTGATATTGTATGAGAGATTAAATACTCTTATATCTGCATGTTCAACGATGTACGATTTATTTATCAAATCCACAGTATTTGCAGTGTCGGAAAGTTGTGGGTAGAAGTGCCAAGTGTGATTAAGTTGCCTAATTTGCACTCTTAAGAATTTTTTTTGCATTTATAGAACTGTGAAAGAGAATTTAAAAGCTGTATTACCAGAAATCGTAATGTAGGGGCCTATCTATTGATGTATTAAAATCGGTAATGTTTGTAAACTTGCAGAAACCAAAACTACCTTTGCTAGGTTTGTTTAGATTTGTATGAATATTTATATTATGAGCAGTATTTATGATGATGCAACAAAGTAAGCCTGATTTATAATTTGTTCAGTAATTTCCCTGTTAAGTTTGTTTTCTTTATAATTGCTCTAGGGAGACCATGCAATTTTAGCCATGAACACAACATATGAATAGTAGTCAAAATGTTAGGTAATTTTATTAATTATTTATCATATTCTAAATTTATTTTGCATACAACATATTGACATGTTAACAGTGTAATATTTTATTTAAAAAATAGCCAAAGTGTTTTAGTTCGATGGCATTTACATATACACAACACGTGAAATGCCGCGACTCGCTTACGCAAAATTTTACTCATTTTGAAAATTGTACTATTTTTGAATCCTTGAGGTTGGCAGCTATGCCAACTCAACTTACTCGTATATCCCTGAAGGATACTAAAGACTCCCTCACGAGTAAAGTGCGGCAAATTTTTCTCTCGTGGCGCCCAACATGGGGCAGACGATCGAACCAGTGACTCTTCAAGTTGCCCTGAGAAACCCATACAAGTTCGAAGTCATCGTTATAAAACTTCGTGGCGCTCGGAAACCCCAAGATGAGTGACGACGAGACAAACAAAATACTACCAGCACCTCCGTGCGCCCTCAGTACGTGTTTACTTAAATGTGTTTTCGTATTTTGTAAGATACACATTGAACCCACGGATACTGGCATACGTTGCTATGCGCAGTATATAGGTGGTTATAAAAACTGAGGTTAGTCTGAAGTAGAGTTAAACTTCAACTCTAGGAGTATAAATAGTAGTTCGAGGAAATATACTTGAGTCCAGAAAGTGAACTGAACTCATTGCTGGGATGCATTAAGTCGTAACCTTGCTAACCTGTGATGATCAGTCGAAAATACCTAAAAATACCTACTTAACTCCTTTGCATTGGTTAAGTAGATGATGTGGTAATTCCAGAATTTCTGGATCTGGCAATGCTGTTGATCTAGTCCACTAAGTCGGCCGCTATCAGCACGTCAACTGTTCATTGCTCATATATGTCCGAGTGAGTTAAGAAAATTGGTAATGCATTATTGGATTGCGATTACTGTGTGAAGCTTTTCCGTCCTAACATTGAATGTGCCACCAAGCAGTTAGTGTATTTGTACGTTATGCAAGTGCCGTACAAGTGTTATCTAAAATGGAATGTTAGTCTCTGCAGTTAGGCCAAATTATTTTTGTTTTAATCCTAATGTATTTTATTGAATGTGAATTTCATTAGTGCATCCACATGAGCACAATGTTTTTATTTTACTTGCATTTTGTTTGCGTTTACGCCTCTGTTGTTTTTATCTCTTGGTACCACACCATTTTCTAACGTGTGAGAACAAATTGTATCAAGTTACATGCATTTTGAACACTTATTAATTTTAATGTTAATTGAATGAAATTGCATGTAATTTTCAGTATATTTACTGCTTTAGTGGCAGACAGAAGTGATTTATTTATGCAGTGAGCCGTCAAGATTAGCCATTAAGAACAGCACGTGTCTAGGAATTACAAACTGACCAGTAATTTTGTTTTTTTGTTTAACACATTTTGAAACTGTTGTTGTGGTTGAAATGTAGATGTTACAGTAAAGAACTTTGTATGCCAATTTATTATCAACATTACAGATTGTAATGTTCCTTCAAGGTTAGTGTCTTACGCCAGGCGTTAGTTGCTTACGATTATTCACCGTATGCAGACTGTTGTGCGTGCCTTTGTCGTACTTTAAATTGCATCGTTCACTGTCAAAATCAGAACAAAAATTAAATATCAGTTTTGTGTTGGAAGTAGAGAAGTATCAATGCCTCTACAACTACAGTTTATCAGGTTATTCCAAACGTGATGATGTGGATGCTGCATGGGAGCAAATAGCTAAGGCTGTGGGAGACACAGGTAAGTAAAATGTGGCCGTTCAAATTATAATTTTATGTACCGCAAAAAATGGTCATTAAAAATACATATTTACATTTAACGAGTAAAATGTTGCTGATTAGAAACATTTTTGAAATAGCTGGGCCTAACTTACTATTTCTTGTATAAAGTTAGAAGCATTGTTGCTTAAAATGCTATTGCTTTTGTTATGAAACAATATAAGGAAAGAATCCCTACTGTGTTTTATTTATTTACTAAATTATATTAAGGCAAGGCTTCTTTAACAATTTCATAAACACAATAGTAAAGTCCGTTGTAACGAGTACGGCATATAACGATAAGTCCGCTATAACGATAATTTTTATTGGCACTGTCAGTGTCCCGGTATGTTGTGTTGTTAGTTAAAAAATTCTGCTATAACAGATACGGCGCATTTTCTCTATAACGATAGCTTACACAGCCGTAATTTTCCTCAAAAGCAATGAGAAAATATATTATTTCCTTAAGAAAATGCGAAACAACTTCGCAGTGTTTCACGTGTTCGTCAAATAAAGCAACATCGTGCAAGATGTGGACGACTTGACAACACCGCACAAGGTGGGGCCCCACAGTGAGTATTGTTTCCCCAGCGGCGTGTCGTGCTAGCGCGTTAGACTGTAGACTGCTCATTCTGCTAAAGTGGCCATGGTAACACGAGTTGATAATCATTAACTTGGCGTACTTTAAAATCATTTAGCTTTAGCGAAGGCACAGAAACTTGATCTTACTGTGTAGCAGTCAGGTGGATAGGAATTGTTACCTAAAGTGAAGGAACAAACGTTTGTATATGCACCATGAGTTAAGGTAATGAGCCGCTAGCGCAGTTAGTGGCAGCGCCATGTATAATAAGCTATTTATATATTTATTAAACTGTTACTTAAAATTATGTGTGAAGTACTGAATAAATTGGCTATGCATACAATTAACGGTGCCAGAGCAGGCATGTGCAAGCCAGCAGTCTCGTACTTTTCCTGGGTGGCTTGGAAAAAGAAGAGAATGGTGTGGTTTGAAAGAATGAATTGTTGGGAGAGGGAGTGGTATCATGGGTCTTGATGGGGAGGGGGTGAGGAAAAGAGGGAAGCAAGTGGCAAGGGAGGAGGCGAAAATGGCCATTGCCTACCGGCCGGGACAAAGAACTTCGAAAATTATGCCGTCAGCGAAGTTGCAAAAACGTTCAGCAGTCAGAGCACTTCAACAGCAGAATCTCGCAACGCACAGATTTGGAAGTTGTAGAAAGGCGTAATTGCATAAGCAACGGTGAGGGCCAGCCAATCTGAGTGTGTACAATGGAGGCAGGGCTATTCCCCCTCCTTAACTTCTTCACAAGGCGGGCATAATGAGAGAGTTCAGCTACATGCTAGCTGTCACACATGCGACTTGGCAACGGCATGGGGCCCCAAATCGAGCATAACTTGTTTTGCTGCATGCTGCTGTAGGCCCATAAGTGGGCATAATTTGTTCTGCGTCTCTCTGACTGTGGCCCGCAAGTAAGTATAACTAGTCTCGCTCGAGTCGCACGGACAGGATAATGTACGGTGCTTCGCGCCAGCCTTAATTTTTTTTGTTATTTGCAGTAATTTTGCGGTTGTACACATTTCGTGTTACTACGCAATATTTTCCTTGCCATTTCAGACGTGGATAAGGGACGAAAATCTCTTGATCTGTTAACTAAATTAAAAATTATTCAAGAGTGTGAAAATCCGTCCATCAGCAGAAGTGAAATTGGTAGGCGTTACAGTTTAGCCCCTTCTACTTTGTTCACAATTTTGAAAAATAAGGAAAAAATTTTAGTCAGCAGCTGTGAAAGAATACGCATCAGGAAAAATAAAAAAACTTTGTGCTGCAAAACACGTAGATCTGGAGGAAGTTTTGTTTACAGGGTTCTCGCAAAAACCGCACGAAAGTAAATCAACCAAAAATCAATATGTTTTTTCAAGGAGTGATTTTTTAATTAAATTATGTACATTTCAAAATGTGAAATATAGTTTGTAAGTTTTTAAAACTGGCACAACACATTGCGTACCTACTGCAACGCAACTGCGGCCAAAGCGATAGGAAGCGGCATAACCTTGAGTATTCCACACGCCGACAACAGCTGAGCGCATTGCCACACTGTGTCAAGGCCGTTAGTCGCGTTGCATCATGGCCACACGTCTAATAATATTGCAGTGAGTGCTGGTATGTCTCCAAAATGTTATTGTAGTGAATTTTATGTACATTTCTGTAACTTTTGCTGTGAATTACCACAGTAGAATATACAGACAAATAATACATAAACATACTGCTATAAATATATAATTTTTTAAAATTTTGTTTATAACGATAATTCACAATAACGTAAACTTTTCGTGCTGTTATAAATTTACGTTATAACGGACTTGCTCTGTGTCACTAAAAATAATAATTCCACTGAAAAGGTATTGTAACGTGCCAGTCACGTCTGTCGTTCTCTCTGCGTTGTAGATGATGAATTTGTTTGGGAGAGAAAACTGTGTGGAGTGGACACACACAGATCCAGTGCTCAGCAGCTTATTCTTCAGGATGGCGACAGGGCGGGAAAACCTGAAAAACAGGGAATAGTCAGGGAATTTTAGTGGCCTGAAAAAGTCAGGGAATAGTCAGGGAAAATTCCCCGCCCCATCTCCTTTTTCGGAAATCGAAAAGCAATAGTTAAAATCAGTTAAAATGAGGCCTACGTGAATGGAGTAGCGCGGACTGGCAAGCGTGAAGACGCGTCTGGTGCCTTTCATCGGACATCACGGTACCATAATCTCGGGGAAGAAAGCCATAAGTAGCTGGCCCGCTGCGTCACATATGCCACTTTTATCCGTAATCTATTCAGTTGTTTACTGCTCAACGCTTCCTGCTGATGCAGAAGGCTGATAACGTGTCGCCTTGTGAGAAGCCGTAAGTTAGGTATTACTGAAAATTTTTTATAGTCAAAATGTACTTAAGAGTTGTAACTTTCAGTTCTAAATTTTTTATTTTATTATAAGCATACTTAATAAACTTGCAAAAATAGAGCACACAAATTATGTTGGTGTGTTTACTATGCAATCAGTGTTTTCTGAGGCATGTATTTTTCATGCAAATATTACAAATCGTAAAAGTATTTTGGACATACATAATTGCAGCAAATGGTTTGTCACACAAAACCGGATAATACATGCAGACAAGCAAAAGGATGCTTATGGTTGTTTACTTTTCTGTTTGTCTGTATCTATTGTCTGGTTTTCTTTGACTCACAGTTTGCTGCTATGGCGAATATCCATGATATTTACTGTATTTGATTTTTAACTTGCCCCGTTACTAGAATGGTTTAGAAACAACACAAATGTAATATTAGTAGTACATTATAAATTGTACTAAGTGCAAAGTGCATTGAATTGGACAAAGAAAAAATTATTTCTTTTATAAAACATAAAAAATTGGGTTTAAAAAAAATTATATAGGTCAGGGAAAATTTTCCATTTGGGTGGGAAAAGTCAGGGAATTATAATCTCAGCAGTTTGTAGCCACCCTGTCTTTTACACGTGCCCGGATAGCAGCTTTGTCCCTTAGGTTTTTTATCTTTTGGTTAAATATAGTGGCATAACTACCAACAAAAAACAAAGCCAGGAATATCTTCCTTACAATTGTTTATTTGTAGCCATAACCAATCAGTTTCATGACATTATTTGCCCATGGCATACAAACAAAATTTCAAAGTCAAATATAACAGGTGACATAACAATATAGTTATTGCTGAGTGTCTACCCAAGAGGATATCGTAGCTCGGTGCCGCACTTTACAAACGTAGTACTCACGAGTAAATATTTGCTCCACTCATAATGTTCACTACGCGGTTATATATTGTGCAACACAACTAGTTACACCTAGTGCTACTTAAAAAAAAAGAAAAAAATTAAAATGAAGTTACAGGACATAATTAATGTTTTAGCTAGAGCGATTTCGCCCCCGAGACTTTACTTCTCCGCGCCAGCGCTCCCTTACACCTCCTGTCTGCCCCCCCATGACGCCTTGACTAGCAACTTAGCCGGCCGTCTCCCAGCGACTGGCTACAAACTCCCACGTATGACAACTAACTTTTCTGGGTGGACATCCGGACTTGCTCGGCCAAGCGGCGGAGTGATACAACAGGACCCAGGTTGTTTGAAAACTAGTTACAGTAATTGACATTTATTGTGGAAGAAAAATACGTAACATAGTTACTGAAAAATTTGCGAAGCGTTTTACTCCACAATACCAGCTAGCTATTCATAAGTTTATTAATTGGGGATGTGCTGCCTCATCAATCTGTCACGAATCACCATCTTTTTAGAGTTCTGTTGCACACGACACCACAGCCCACGTCAAAAGCCTGACATGCTGCTCTCGCCGCATTCCAGCATGCCACTGTACGTGCCTCCAAGCGTCTGACTCTGACCTGCCTGCCAGGTAAATCCCATTCCAGAAGAAGCGAGTTAAGAGGCTACTTGAAATTTTAAAAATCTAAATGAGGCAAAATATAATAAGAAAAGTTACTTAGAAAAGTTGCTTGAAATTAAATGAGCTTTAAAATGAGTCCAAACATGATATAAATCAGATAAAATTTACATGTAAAATTTACTACTTTTATCTTGCTTTAGCTGTTAAACTTTAAATTTTGAATAAAATTCTACTGTTAATTTCTCTACTAGCATCCCCAATTAATATGTTGGATCCCGCCGTATACAACCTTACACTTTGTTACGTTGGCCTACTTAAATTGTTATAAACAAGAAAAAGTATTAATTAAGAGAGAAGAAAAAAGTTGAAATTACTATATAATAAGAGACCAAGTATGAGCTACGTCACAGTATGGAAGAACATGACTTCAAAAAATAGTATGAATGATAATCCCTACAGTTTGTTCCTGACATTCTTTCTGGGAATGTCGATACCTCTAGAACAGGCTCTCCAATTTCGTCGGGAACATTTTCTACATCGTCACGGTCATGCAAGTTGTACGTAGGTCGATAAATAATTCCTTCTTTCTTTCTGATAAAATTGTGAAGCGCATACACTGCGCGAGTTATGTTGTTTAAGTTTGCTACATTCTTACTTGATAAAAGAGTGGAAAGCACTGCAAATTTGCTGGTCACCATTCCAAAAGCACGTTCGATACTCTTGCATCCTCTACTAAGTCTGTAAATGAACTCTTTTTCTATTGTTTAATGCTCTTCTCGGATAGGGATGCAACATATTTTTTCCAATTGGGAACTCTTCGTCCACGACAAAGTATAACGGAAATGTTCATCCACTGCCATCGATTACTAGCTACTGGTCGTTTGACAAAAAGTCAATTTTTCTCTTTCTGTAGCCAATGACGTATTCTTGATGTCTTAAATACGCCTCCATCACTATTCCGACCAGCATGTCCAACTTCTATCACTGTAAATCATGCATCCGCATGACAAGCTGCCATCAAAATAACTGAATGGCTCCTTTTATAATTATAGTTTGTTGAGCTGGAATTGGGCAACTTTTGTTTACGCACGTGCTTGCCGTCCAAGGCGCTGATTCAATTTGAAAGATTCTACAGTTTCTAGAAACGCTCAGAAATTTGGAGCCAATCTTCAGTAGTTGACACTTTCATGTAGGTTGGATGCAGGACTTTCCATATCGCAGCAGTTGTCTCTAAAACAACGTTGCTACTATACCCTCTCAAATAATAAGTTACCAAGTCAGTGTACTTGCTTCCAGTTGCCAGATACCTGAACTTAGTTATAAATGGTATTAAAATTATACAAAATTATACAAAAAAAAATTCAACTTTTAAAAGTACAGTAAACCCTCGTTTTACCGGACTATTTGGGGGGAGGTGTGGTCCGGTAAATCAGATGTCCGGTAAATCGTGAAGTACCAAAATCGGCATACGAAAATAGACAAGCCGATAGATTTATAGCAGTGTGATAAGCATAATAACGCAACGTGTTTGTTGTGGTCAAATCGCTGGAAGTGGGCGAGAGGGAAGCAGTGGCGTAGCCAGAAATTTCTAAAGGGGGAGGATACACAAGTTTGATGAACAACCCATGGGGGGTTGAGGTAATTTACCAAAGTGCAAACATAAAATAAATAATCAAGAGTCAAAAAGCAGAAGGCAGAAGCAATACCTGTTTTAAAGCTCTCATATATTATAAGATTATAAGATTATAAGGTAATGAACCCTTTATCCACTAAATAAAAATATTTGAATGATACTTTATTTTCTGCCCTCCTTATAAATTTTGGTTGTACAAATAAATCAAAATATTTCTCTTGCTACAATTTAAACACTTTAGCTTAAATGAAAATCGTAAAATAAATTCGATAATCGATTTAATATAAAATACACAAATAAAAGATAACATGTTGGTTGGGTTATGTTAGCGATGAAGAGATAAGTAAATACTTTTCACAAGTTACATATTTGACTTCAGCAATAAAAACATAACATAATGCACTAAAAATACTACACGACATTTTTTTGCCTACAACTGCTGTAAATGAATATCCAAAATTTGCCTGTGAATATTTACCAACAAATTTCGTTTCAGTCTATGTTACTAAGTAAAGTTCAAATATTTTACACCCTAAAGTTTAGACATTATACAAGAATTACAAGGTATATTTAAGGAATTTTACAAAGCAAATTTGAGACGTCTCTTCTTCTGACTGATATAATACAATACATTGTCAACAGTGACAGGAATATTACAATGTATGTACAACATCCCTAGCCCATTCAAGCGATCCTGACTCATTGTATTTCTTAGATATGACTTTAAAAACCGCAGAGTGGAAAATGATCTTTCATTAGACGCAGTACATACAGTAACCGATGAACTCGTCATCCCCCGAGCAATGATGATGAGAGGGTTTTACGGCCTTTTAACACCTAAGGTCTTGAAAGCCGATTCACCCCTGGCAGGGGGGGGTTACAACCCCTGTCTTCCCCCCCCCCCCTTGGCTACGCCACTGGAGGGAAGGTTTGTGCTGACTGGCAGGAGTAGAAAGATAAGCACGTGCCTTTGTCTGCTCATTGAGATAACCATGGGCGGAGGGCGGGGGAAGAGTAGAAGGGGAGGGACAGGAGGCTGCTTGCTATCAGCTTGGTATCGTGTTACGTTGCGTGGTAACATGCGACACGTTAACTTGAGCTACTGCTTTGTATTTCACAGTAAGTGTTTATTTACGAAATATATGACAAAAAATGTCCATCTAAACTACCGCTGTTTTTGCATCGCGACGCAGTATCATATACCGTGTCTGTGAGATAATAATCTAGCCGCCGTCCTTGAGAATTTCTGAAGGGCAAGGGACGGAATTGCTGAGCGTGAGAAAGCCATGTGTTGCGCTAGTTTGTCGGTAGCAGATTTAATCTCTCTAGTCTCTACACCTACATTTACACCACACGAGTGTTGTTGAACATACATTGCCTCGTCGTGTGAAGATGAGGTAGCAAGTTTCACGTGTTTCCTGGATCCAACAGTGCCACTTTTTTTGTTCAAAATCATATTTCAACACATAACTATTTAATTAGTTTTTTGCTTTACAAATGTCCGACTCGGTTTGTTTCTTGACACCATAATCAGCACACAACTTTGCTACGAAACATCGGCCTTCTAACTTTTATATTAGTTCAAATTTTTTGCTTGATATCAAAGTTACTTTATTTATTTTCTCTCCTGTTGCAGACACTATTTCATTTTTAAAAAGGCATAATATTTATCGTGTACATCAACTGCGTTAAAAACTCACGTAGACACGACAGTCGTTCTTGTCCGGACATGTCAGAACACTGATGAGAGATTGGCTAGCTCTGCTTACGTTCTTACGCGGCTATCTGTGCGCGCGCCTGATGTCGCTCACCAAAGCACAATAACCAGGTAGGTCTTGTGCTGTATGTGACAAGTAGACCCGACTGTGGAATAATTTTGTATCGCCAGATTTTGTCCGTTAAATACGAAGTCTGGTGAATGGAGGTCCGATAAAACGAGGGTTTACTGTACTTTACAAACAAGTTGACAAAAATAATTGGTCACATTACAAGAATAATATGTTCTGTTTCCAACTAATAATTTTATTAGACAGGCAATGAATTACTTATTTAATGTTTCTTATAAAATAGGTAAAGTCTGCTATTTTTTATGTTCAAAATCCAACGTTATAATTTCATATTTTACATAACTGAAGGCTATTGCAAAATAATGACTGAGAAGAAATAACTGACTCACAGTTTCGCTATTTTCGTCACCTTAGATACAATAGACTATGTTGACAACATTTCACGTACAACGACACTAATTTCCCCAAGTAGCGCATCTATCTACTCTCAGAATTTTGTAAATATGTCAATACCAACAGTTTGTGAATATCCCACCTTACAATATTTATATTAATGTGCTATATATGGCTTGTGTTACACCTTGCAGTTACTAATTTACGTTTAATAAAGGGAAGAACAGTTGGTTACTACTAATTTTGTCTAATTGAGTAGCACCTTTACATTTTCCCATTAATTTTTTTTTGTGGTCCGAAGGTAAATGATTTAGTGAGAAACATTGCTATACTATGAAACAAACTTCTGTGAAGTTATATTTTGAGTTAACAATGAACAATTGAGGTACGTTAACCTAATACAGTATGTAATGATCATGTTTCATAATTGTTACATAAGATTGATGAAAATTTAATATTTTCTAAACCTGGAATAATTATAATTTTTAAAATGGTATGCCCTGCACCAATATAAATTAATGAGAATTTTTTTCTATGCAAATATTATTGCTTTTGTCCATTGAAGTAATGTAACTAAATATATATGTACACTAGACCCCCGATTTTACAAATACTCACGGTTCCTCTCATCGCATTCGTAAAATCGCTACCTTCATAAATTCGATAGCAGTTTATTTTGCCCCCCCCCCCCCTTTTACCTTTACAGAAAATTTTAAAATTGCATTTTTTCTGCAAAGTGTCTCTAGGCCCCGACTTCAGTAGCGTTTTGCGGGAAATTAATTAACGTAATAATGTAAACATAAATTGATATCAGTAGCCAGACGTCACACTGTTGAGCGGTAGATATCACAAACCCTTGTCCCCAAAAAAATGAGAAAATCGAGATTCCGAGTGTCTTCTCTCGAGCGAGTAGCCCGACTCTAGTAGCATTTAACGGAAAATAAAGCAAGGGATAGTTGAAATATAAATTTATATCAATAGGCAGACGTCTTACGATCAAAAGAACACCGCTAAACAATAGATATGATTGACCTTTGCCCTAAAAAAAAAGAAAAAACCGAGCTGTAGAGTGCCTTCTCACGAGCGAATAGCCCGATTTGCGTAGCGTTTAATGGGAAAAAAGTAGGCATACCTTACTAGTAAAATGCCCTTGTAAATTATTCACCAAAGAAAGAAGGAATAAGCGGATGTATTTATTCATTGCGCAGTTTTATATAACTTAACGTAAAAACATTCCCTCGACGTTGTTGATGAATTGTACGAGAACGTAGATACTAGTAGCGTGCAGAGCGGACAGATAGCGCAACTGTACGAACGTTCACAAGGTGGTAGATGGATAGCGGCACCGTAGCATATACCGACGTTGTTCCAAAAACGCCATTTTGTGACGTTCTTACCTAAAATCGTCGAGAATTACGTGTATAAGTGATTGACTTTCACAGTCAGTATATGCGGTAAAAATAAATTAGGAGTTCCGGTATTACGTAATACACAAACGTCTATTTATTTTCCAAGTTCGACATACCCGGAGACAAATGTTTCTACACTTGGAAAATAGGTAGCGCTATTATCGTGCTCACTTGTGAAATCATGTTTACGACACGCAGTAACGCATTGTTAAAGCAAATTATGCGCCAAGTTAATTGTTTTAAGTACGTATGGTGTTAACGCAATAAAGAAAAGTATCACGCTATTATCTATAGGGTTCGTGTAAAAAAGTAAACTCATTCGGTGGGAGACGAGAGAGAGATAAGACGTTTTTGAAACAGCCTAGAAGGAGGCTGTACTATAGTTAATTGAGCATTTGTGCATGCGCTGGAACTTTGCGTCTATAGTACGACCTCAATATAGATCCTAATACGTCGTCAGAGTTGCCAACTTGCTGATTTCGCCACCAGATCTGGTGATTTCCAAGATTGTCTGGTGGCCAAAATTGTTCATTTGCGACAAATCGAAAAGTTAGTGATTTCTGTGAAAATCTGGTGACAAATCTGGCGAATTTTCAGAAATCTGGAAAACTAATTTTTATTCCTTTAAATGTATATTTTGCTATCAGTGCTTGGGCTGCGGGTTTATGCCGCCACCGACACGACGCCAATCACACCAGTCTATTCTGTGGGACAAATAAAAGTAGCGTGCGTGTTTTTGTTAAGAATTTTCTTGGATATTAATATGAGTAAATCCAAGGTGAACGCTTTAAATGGTGGCTATTGAAAGTGGAAATACCATATTCGAATGCTGCAGTTGAGCTTGTGTTCAGCGTGGTAAATTTGATTAAAAATGAAAAGCGCAACAGAATGAAAATTTATACTAGTGATGCAATTCTGTGTGTGAAATTTGGTTTGCAAAGAGAAAAATGTGTTATGACTACGTAATTCCTCAATAAGTTATTTAAAAAAAAAAAAAACAGTTCAAGCGTACCATTCTGAACACAAGGCTTCCACATCCAAAGGCATTTAAGAGGACAATGATGACGACATGGAAGATTAAATAAGTCACAATCTTATTTCACTTAAATATATCTCTCTATTAACTGTGTAGGATGATATGACATGTAATTTTTGTGTGAGCCATGAGTTGGACATGGTCTTGAACAATATTGTATTCAACATTATAATGGAAATCACGCAATTCCGCGTAAATACCGCAGTAAATATTTTCTATGAGTGCTAAGCTATGCTTACTATTTTTTTTAACAATTCTGAAAATCTGGTGATTTTCTGGTGATTTTTACTGATCGATCTGGTGACTTTTTCCAAAAAAAGTTTGCAACTCTGTACGTCGTAGATGGAGACAGGCCGGCCGGCTTGGCAAAGGCGCCGCCGCCGCCGCTGTTTTCAAACTGTCACTGCCGCATTTTTTAACGGATTTTCGCTATTTTTGTTTTATTTTTAATATTGTGACTTACCAAGTAATAACTGCAACTCTACAATTCTTATTTTAGTGGAGTGAATTAGATACATTATTTTTATTCATTGTCAACGTAATTCCTTAAAATTTTTTTTTGTCATATACACTAGACCCCCGATTTTACGAATACTCACGGTTCCTCTCATCACATTCATAAAATCGCTACCTTCATAAATTCGATAGCGGCTTATTTTTGCCCCCCCCCCCCCTTTTCTATCTTAACAGAAAATTTTAAAATTGCATTTTTTCTGCAAAGTGTCTGTAGGCCCCAACTTCCGTAGCGTTTTGCGGGAAATTAATTAACGTAATAATGTGAACATAAATTGATATCAGTAGCCAGACGTCACACTGTTGAGCGGTAGATATGACCGACCCATGTCCCCAAAAAATGAGAAAATCGAGATTCCGAATGTCTTCTCTCGAGCGAATAGACCGACTCCCGTAGCATTTAACGGAAAAATAAAGCAAGTGATAGTTTAAATATAAATTTATATCAATAGTCAGACGTCTTATGATCAAACGAACACCGCTAAACAATAGATATGACCAATCCTTTTCCTAAAAAAAATGAGAAAATCGAGATTCCGAGTGTGTTCTCTCGAGCAAATAGACAGACTGCCGTAGCATTTAACGGAAAAATAACACAAGTGATAGTTGAAATATAAATTTTTATCAATAGGCAGACATCTTACGATCAAAAGAACACCGCTAAACAATAGATATGATCAACCTTTGTCCTAAAAAAAAGAGAAAATCGAGCTGTCGAGTGCCTTCTCACGAGCGAATAGCCCGATTTGCGAAGCGTTTAATGGAAAAAAAAATTAGGCATTCCTTACTAGTAAAATGCCCTTGTAAATTATTCACCGAAGAAAGAAGGAATAAGCGGATGATAGTTAGATTTATTCACTGCGCAGTTTTATGTATCTTAATGTAAAAACATTCCCTCGACGTTGTTGATGATTTGTACGAGAACGTAGATACTAGTAGCGTGCAGAGCGGACAGATAGCGCAACTGTACGAATGTTCACAAGATGGCTGATAGATAGCGGCACCGTAGCATATACCGACGTTGTTCCAAAAACGCCATTTTGTGACGATCTTACCAAAATCGTCGAGAATTACATGTATAAGTGATTGAACATAACCACTTTCATAGTCAGTATATGCGATAAAAATAAATTAGGAGTTCCGGGATTACGTAATACACGAACGTCTATCTATTTTCCAAGTTCGACATACCCGGAGACAAAATTTTTTACACTTCGTAAATAGGTAGCGCTATTATCGTGCTCACTTGTGAAACCCACGTTTTACGACACGCAGTAACGCATTGTTTAAGCAAATTATGCGCCAAGTTAATTGTTTTAAGTACGTATGGTGTTAACGCAGTAAAGAAAAGTATCACATTATTTATAGGGTTCGTGTAAAAAAGTAAACTCATTCGGCGCGAGACGAGAGAGATATAAGACGTCGTGAAACAGCCTAGAAAGAGGCTGTACTGTAGTTAAATGACCATACGCGCATGCGCTGGAACTTTGCTTCGATAGTTCGACCTCAATATAGATCCTAATACGTCGTAGTTGGAGACAGGCCGGCCGGCTTGGCACAGGCGCCGCCGCGCGGTTTTCAAACTGTCTCTGCCACATTTTTTAACGGATTTTTGCTATTTTTGTTTTATTTTTAATATTGTGACTTACCAAGTAATAACTGCAACTCTACAATTCATATTTTAATGCCGTGAATTAGATACAGTATGTTTTATTCATTGTCAACGTAATTCCTTACAATTTTTTTATCATATAATTTTGTTATTTTTTGAGGGTTCCTGAGATTTTATTCGTAGAATCGCTACCTTCGTTAAATCCAGGGTTCGTAAAATCGGGGGTCTAGTGTATGTAACTTTTCATTTTATATACTTATTTAATAATTTAAAAAAATTGTTTTGGCAACAATGAAAATATGGAAATGTCAGCACCAAAACAAGAATTTCTGTCATTAAAATATGTGCGTGGTAAAAAATATTTATCTCTGCAAATCTGAGAGGTTTTTTTTAATGATTTTCATTCCAGAGTCAACTATGATATATCTGATAATCTTGTTATCTGTCACTAATGCCTTAACAGCTATTTCGTATAGTAACAATATTTTGTATGATAATGACAACAAAGTTACCTTAATGTTATCAGCAGTCTTCCTGAAATCCCAATTGCTTCCCTTTGGTTGGTATCCTAATATGTAATGAAAGGGTCTACGAGCCCTTTAAGCACGCGATAACTTTCCCTTCTCATCTTGTATGTTTGTTAGAACTTTACAGGGACTACAAATTCACCATCAATTTTGTACCACCTCTTTTCGTGCTGTTTTGCAAAATCTGGGTGTACCCAATATTGTTTCTTGTTTCGTATGTACAAATATCCATTTAATTACATCGTCTTTTGATGAAGTCGTGTTTGCAACTATTTCCAAATTGATTTCCTTGGTGTACGAGGAAGCACAAAACCAAACGCACGCGATCGGTCACCTGCATCCAGCCGTCTGCGATTGGTTTCCTCGGTGGACGAAGGGCATTTAAGTTTCCATTATAAGTATTTATAAACAAAAACAAATGAACGCATGTAAAGAGCTCAATGTTGCCAATGTGAATGCATTAATTGATAGAGTTTGAGACAGTCAATAGTGCTAGCAACGGCAATTCTCTTGCCGCCATCTTGAATTTCTTGTGCCGCGGGCGCAATCATTACATGCAATCATGGTCATTGATTATGGCTTTGCACATGATCACCAACTTGGATGTGGTATGTTTCTTCTCTGTTCTATTTCCAAACAAGTGTAGGAGTCATTTCTTCATCATCTGTGGCTCTGACATCTTGTGTTTAAATTATCATGGGGTGGCAAAAATGTAAACAGCGGGAAAAATTAGATTTTGGTGATGTGATATGCTGGAAAATTTAACTTTACAGTATATGGTAATCAAACGGGACCTGAAGAAAAACGTGCAAATTGTGATAAAATTAAATAACAAGAACTTAAGCACGAGGTTTCATTGTACGTGTATGTATGTATGTATGTATGTATGTGTAACTGTCTCCTTCTGCAATTGTTTTTCTTGTCGCTGCGTTCTAGCTGTTGGTGTATTGCCTATGTGGCAACAATTTCAGTAATGGAACAGCCGTCATTAAACTACAATAAAGATTAATTTCCCAATTAGAACTGTTAGTGAATTTACTAGTGTTTTGTTTAATTACGTACAAAATATCTTCAAAATCATTTTTTTTTGCAGATATGCTATAAAGCTTTGTTTTCATATTTCTTTCAGAATTTTTTTCTTGTTAAATGTTCAGAGGAAATAGATGCTGTATATGGTTTTCATTAATCTCTTGTTCTACATTTGACAGCAGTCCATTCATTCTTATGCACGTCATTCAGAAGTTAATAATACGTAATTGAACTACCAGCCACTTCAATTTTTTGTAAGCTGTTCTTACAAAAGGTAACTGCACCTCCTACTAAGCATCTTACGTAGTGTACTTGGATAAGAGATAAAGACATCACGTGAGCAGCGCAATAACTTTACCCTACACAACTTTCAGAGCGGCAACAAAGTGCAAGGCAGAAGCGTGGCATGGTATGCCTGACAAGCTGCAGGCTAGGTCATGCTCGTGCCCCTTGCTCCTCAGACCCCACTTCTATGTGACTATTCTTGGGCCAACCTCTACTAACCTTGAGGCCTGACACCTGAAAAAGGGAGATATATGTTTCTAAATTTGAGCTTCTTACAGTGTAACACTTACCAAGAAATATGCAGCAGAACGTAAACAAAAAATTGCAACTACGTAATTTGTTTAATCTAATGTTCGTCAAATTGTACACTTTTTCGACCTAATTTTCTCATGTTTTCTCAGGAATGGGCCAAATATTGCGGTGGTTGTAATAAATGGGATTGCAAGGAGGGATTTTCTGTACTGCATTAATGTGTGTATGTGTGTGTTGCAGTTAGCCAGCTGACAGCGCCACCGCCTCACCTAATGGGCCTGCCCCCACCACACCTCGTACCTCAGCCACAGTCCCAGCAGGTTCAGCTGCCCCCACCTGGTGTGCACATCCCATCTCACCCCGGACCCTTGGTGCCGCAGTCTCAGCCGCAGTCTATTCACCTGCAGGTAAGTGAGCTATCCTTCCACCTACGTGTAGTCTGGCTTGCCTGTACGCAAACTGTTTCACTGCTGTTCACTCTACTCTACTCACTACTCATAACAGGTAGAACCTCTAACCATCAGTTTTCAAGGAACCAGTGGAAAAAACCGTTGCATGTGGGAAAACAATAAATGTGGACTACGCCTATAATGTCACTTGGTGTTTTTTTTTTATTTTTTTTTTATGTGTAACTACAGTGAAACCCCTTATTTACGCTTTTCGAGGGGACAGGGCGAAAAAAGGTAATTAGCTAGAAATTGTAAACTGAGGGAAATCTCAACAACAAACTCATTCAGCCTAATTTGTTTATTACACTAAACCCCCGATTTTACGAACCCTGGATTTAACGAAGGTAGCGATTCTACGAATACAATCTCAGGAACCCTCAAAAAATAACAAAATTATATCACAAAAAAAATTGTAAGGAATTACGTTAACAATGAATAAAACATACTGTATATAATTCACGGCATTAAAATATGAATTGTAGAGTTGCAGTTATTACTTGGTAAGTCACAATATTAAAAATAAAACAAAAATAGCGAAAATCCGTTAAAAAATGTGGCAGTGACAGTTTGAAAACCGCGCAGCGGCGGCGCCGTCTGTGCCAAGCCGGCCGGCCTGTCTCCAACTACAATGTATTAGGATCTATATTGAGGTTGTACTATAGACGCCAAGTTCCAGCGCATGCGCATATGCTCATTTAACTATAGTACAGCCTCCTTCTAGGCTGTTTTACGACGTCTTATAACTCTCTCGTCTCGCGCCGAATGAGTTTACTTTTTTACACGAACCCTATAAATAATAGCGTGATATTTTTCTTTATTGCGTTAACACCATACGTATTTAAAACAATTAACTTGGCGCATAATTTGTTTAAACAATGCATTACTGCGAGTTGTAAAACGTGGGTTTCACAAATGAGCACGATAATAGCGCTACCTATTTTCCAAGTGTAGAAACATTTGTCTCCGGGTATGTCGAACTTGGAAAATAAATATACATTCGTGTATTACGTAATCCTGGAACTCCTAATTTATTTTTACAGCATATAGTGACTGTGAAAGTGATTATTTTCAATCACTTATACATGTAATTCTCGACGATTTTAGGTAAGAACGTCACAAAATGGCGTTCTTGGAACAACGTCTGTATATGCTACGGTGCCGCTATCTATCGGCCATCTTTTGAACGTTCGTACAGTAGCGCTATCTGTCCGCTCTGCACGCTACTAGTATCTACATTCTCGTACAATTCAACAACAACGTCGAGGGAATGTTTTTACGTTAAGTTATATAAAACTGTGCAATGAATAAATACATCTGCTTATTCCTTCTTTCTTTGGTGAATAATTTACAAGAGCATTTTACTAGTAAGGAATGCCTACTTTTTTTTTCCCCCATTAAACGCTTCGCAAATCGCGCTATTCGCTCGTGAGAACGCACTCTGCAGCTCAGTTTTCTCTTTTTATTAGGACAAAGGTCGATCATATCTATTGTTTAGCGGTGTTCTTTTGATCATAAGACGTCTGACTATTGATATAAATTTATATTTCCACTAACTTGCGTTATTTTTCCGTTAAATGCTACGGAAGTCGGTCTATTCGCTCGATAGAAGTCACTCGGAATCTCGATTTTTTCATTTTTTTAGGAAAAGGATTGGCCATATCTATTGTTTAGCGGTGTTCTTTTGATCATAAGACGTCTGACTGTTGATATAAATTTATATTTAAACTATCACTTGCTTTATTTTTCTGTTAAATGCTACGGGAGTCAAGCTATTCGCTCGAGAGAAGACACTCG
>PNEQ01092584.1:0-16462 GCA_003012365.1 Medauroidea extradentata
GTATTGGCACTTTTTCTCCAAATTGTTATGTAACTGTAATTTTTTTTTCCACAATTCTTTAATTTTATTACTAATTCTTTTTTAAATGAACTTCTTGTTGTATTAATGTGTATTTATGTATAAGGTTAAACACTTCAAGTTGTAAACCGGCCTAGAGCTGAATCTTGTAGTGTATAAATAAATAAATAAATAAAATAAAATAAAATAAATATCAAAGTAATAGAATAAATGTTATTCATTCAGTCAGAAAATTAAGTGAGAAAGAAAAAATAGTGTATTTGGTTAGTAATCAAACAGAATACATTTTTATGATGAATGGAACTGTAAAGAAATATGAAGTTAACCGAAGACTACAAACAAATTACTGAATTATATTGTACTACTATTTATCCTAAAACTAGGCTTCCAAAATATGAGAATACTTATTTGTTAAAATTGTATGATAAAGAAGATTATACAATATTTTTCAAAATTCCAAAACTATTTGAAGTAAAAAATAATACTACACCTAT
Source organism: Medauroidea extradentata (assembly GCA_003012365.1). Classification (NCBI taxonomy): domain Eukaryota; kingdom Metazoa; phylum Arthropoda; class Insecta; order Phasmatodea; family Phasmatidae; genus Medauroidea; species Medauroidea extradentata. The sequence goes on from PNEQ01092584.1 coordinate 513, forward strand.
CCCTCATTTAGCGCGACCTCAAGTTGCGCGATTTTAATTACCGCGACCAAAATTTTACTGTCCGATTTTCTATTAACACGAGTGTAATTTCAATTAACGCGAAATAGTTCAGCGACCTTTGTTGCGCGCAGTTTGTAAGAAGCTGCGTCTTTTTGTACACCCCTGAGCGTGCGTTCCATCCTGGCATGACTACTGTATGGCCTGGTTGAAAACTAACAGCTGTGCGCGTCCGGCCGGCCGCCGCACCTGTGGTTCAGTATCATCATGGCTTCCAAGCGTAGTGTACGTCGGCTTGTTCTGGTGATCCAGTGAAGAAGCGCAAAACAATCTCTCTCGAGACCAAGCTTGAAGTGTTACGGCGGGCAGACGTTCATGAAGGACATACTTATATTGGTCGCGCATTAGGTTTAAGTGAATCGACTGTGCGAACAATCATAAAATATAGGAATAGTGTTGAAAGTTTGTGCACATCGGACGCAGTTGGCTCTAGCGGCAACATTTTCGGCGTTCGGTATAGGAACATAAGTGAGCACATGATTCATATGGAATGATTGTTAAATGAATGGTGCAATGAAAAAAATCACGGACGAGACAGAACAGGCGTCAACCAAGCAGTGATACGCGAAAAAGCATTGCTAATATTTGATAAATTAAAAAACAAGTATCCAGACAGCGATAAAAATTTTACTGCAAGTAACGGGTGGTTTGAAAAGTTCGTCGGCAGATACAATCTGCATTCTATAAAGAAGAAAGGGGAGGCAGCAAGTGCAGATGAAAACGCAGCTACAAACTTCCCAGACGTAATTGAAGATGTCATCGTAGAAGGAGAGTACAGTCCGCAACAAGTGTACAACGCAGACGAAACCGGCCTCTATTGGAAGAAAATGCCAGATAAGACGTATATTTCCAAAGAAGAGAAATCAGCACAAGGCTTTAAAATTTCAAAAGACGGTTTTACACTTTTGCTAGGTAGCAATGCATCTGGCGACCATAAATTGAAGCCACTTTTAGTTTATCATTCGGAAAATCCGCGGGCACTGAAAGGATTTTCCAAGAGCCATTTACCAGTAATTTGGAAAGCTAATCGGTAAAGGCAGGATCACAATGGCTATTTTCAGCGACTGGTTTCGGAACCATTTTGTACCCGCAGTAACTGCATACAACAAGAGACACAATCTCGACAATAAAGCATTATTAATATTGGATAATGCACCTGGCCATCCGACGGAATTAGACCACATGTTTGAAAATATGAAGGTTATCTTTTTACCGAAGAACACAACGTCGTTGTTGCAACCCATGGATCAGAGGATTATTTCCACTTTGAAAGCCTACTATCTCCGACGGACATTTCGTCAACTTATCTCGGCAACTGACGGGGATGAAAAGCCGACTGTCAAAGAATTCTGGAAATCGTACAATATTAAGCATGCAATCGACATAATTGCTGCGTGTTGGGAGGAAATTACGCAGTCAAGTCTTCGTGGAGTGTGGAAGAAAATTTGTGCCTTATTTACCCAAGAAATCAAGGGATTTGAGCCTGTCGATGATCATCTGGAAGATGTTACAGTTGATATTGTAGACATGGGGCATGGTCTGGGATTTAATGAGCTCGATTCGAATGATACTCAGGATCTGTTGGAATCACATTTTGTCGAGTTAACAGTAGAAGAAATTGTTGAAAACAACAAGGAGCTGTGTTCTACATTACACCAAGAGGAAGAAGACGTAATTGCACCCAGAAAAGTGTTTGAAAAAAAAAAAAATTTTCAAAATTCTTTAGTTTGATAAACTAAGCATTTTTAGTTCTGCATGAAAATGATCCGAATGAAGAAGGAAGAAATGCTGTTATTCAAGGGGTGAAGCGGGAGTGTGAAGTTTATAAAAATTTGTTAGAACGAAAGAAACCAAAACAAATGAAGCTGGACACATTTTTACAGCAACAAACAATGAGTCTACTGGCATTAGTCAGCCATTCAAAACTGTAACAATGTGTTAATTTTATAACACAAAAGCTATTAATTTTTACCGCAAATGCTAATGAATGTGTTTTTTTTTAAATTAAAGTAGTATGTTAAAGTAGGCCTAAATGTTTCATATTATAGACGTAGTTTCTGTTTGTAATTTCAATAATTTTTTACGAGTAAAAAACAACTGAACAAATTTCCAGAGGTGTGTATTGACAGATATTTTTGACAAGTGTTCAGGAAATTTATAATGATATATCTTTCAGCGACGTGTCACGGCAATAAACGGCGAGCGCGGGAATAGTCACGTCCTTTGAAGGTCATCTACCTCGCGCTCGCTGCGCACTGCCGAACAGCTGCGTGCTACGGAACAGCTGACCTTTTCAGGATGTTTACGTTTTCAAGACAAGCCATCACATTTAACCTAATTTTCATAAGTTATGAACTTATGAAATTCTTTAACCTGGTTTATTTCATGGTGTTTTGGTGATGCAATTTGTGGAAAAAAGTAGTATATACACAATTTGGAGCGCAAAAAAATCGTGCATTGTTTATATTAAAAAAAATTCTTCTGATAGCATGGTTTCAATTTGCGCGCACATTTTGTGGAACGAATTAGTCATGTTAGGTGAGAGATTGGTGTACTGTTATTACTGAAATGGTAATGTTGTATAAATACCTTTAAACCTTAAAAAATTCTATAATTTTATTATGATATTTGACATCATTTAAATTGTATGTCATATCTGTAGTAATAGAACCATAGTCTTTATCACAACATTTTGAACATGCTTCTCTAAATGTTTCACATGACATCACCACCAACAAAAGTGCTGTGAATATGTTTATGATTTGTGTCATCCTGTCAAAATATACAATGGAAATTATCATTATCCCTTATCAATTGTTTTATCACTTTGAGTAAGTTTGAGCTAAATAAAAACAATATTTTTATGTCTACCATGAGAAAAATAGTTTTTTATCATATCATGATTAACTAGTATAACGTCTCAAAAATTAACAACAATATTGTTAGAATAATGATCAGCATCAACCATTTCTTCATTTGATGAGAAAAATATGCTACTGGTTAATCAGTAAATTTAATTGCTGCATCAGTATCTTCTCTTAAAGCAATATATTTTGGTTGATTTAAACTTCTTGAACAAACGTATAAAGTACCAACGTTTAACCATCCACGGGCATATATAAAATTATCAATCATAAGTGCGGTTTTGCCGCAATTAGATGTGCTGGATAGCAAGCAACAAATGTTATCATGTAATGATTCTCCAGGACGTTTTTTTTTTAAATGATACTGTCTTGTATTCTTACTTTTATATTGTAATGTATCTCTCTAGATATAGAATTAATTTTATTTGTAACATATATTTTTCTACATAAATTAATGAAGTATTTAAGTTATGGGGTAAGAAATCATTCTTAACTAAAATACTTCATTATCCTTTAGAAATAGAAGAATATTCAGTTGGTTTAATTTAGTTAAATGCAACATGTTTAACACATAACATTACGCAGGAAAATAATAAGCTATTATTTATAGATAAAAGTGGGAGAGGAAATGTTGGTCAATACAATGTAGAAGATCTTTGAAAAAATATAAAAAGTACTTCTCCATTTAACAAAATGTTAGCTAGCATGAAAGAAAACATTAATGTATCAATCAATTCAGATAACAAACGGGGTTAAAATAAAATGTATTTTAGCATGTTGGCCTGGCAGCAGGCATAGTTACATCATGGTAGGCGGGCAGCCTGAGTCGACAAGTGATGTCATGGGTTTTCGCAACTCCTGAGAGATGTCATTGAGATTCCCAGATGATGCCAATGTGTATACATGACCACCAACAGGCACGAGCGAGGTAATGTCTATTTTTAGACCTCTGGTCATCAGGTTGCATCACTGATTGACACCACTAAAGGGGCAGTATAAAAGTCTTGGAACTGCGCAGTATGAATCAGTCTTGTTCAGTCTTGAGGAGTCTTAGTGAGTCGTGGAGAGTCTGAAGTCTGCAGAGGATCAGTATGAAGTGAGAACCGAGAGTGGTGTGAGGCAGCGCCCTTAGTGGGGGCGTTGCCACTGGGGGGGCGATGGGCGTCGTGAGAAGTGACGGGCCGAGAGGAGACACTGACGGCGGCGCAGTGATGACAAGGACCCAGCACCTTGGCGGCGACGGCATCGAGGCTGATGTAACATCGACAGAAATGACAAGGTGTGGCATCACGAGGATGGCAACGTGGCTGCAGTGGTCGGTGTCGAGGCTGAGTAACATCAGCACGCTGCAGAAGGGACAGACAACATTTGAGGTTTGGTGTCAACATGACGGAACTGACAAGGTGTGTCGTCTCGAGGGTGGCAACGCGGCGACGGTGGTCGGTGTTGAGGCTGAGTAACATCAGCATGCTGCAGAAGGGACAGACAACATTTGAGGTTTTGTGTCGACATGACAGAACTGACAAGGTGTGGCGTCTCGAGGATGGCAATGCAGCGACGGTGTCGGTGTCGAGGCTGAGTAACATCAGCATCCTGCAGATGGGCCAGACAACACTTGCTGTATTGTGTCAGTGTGACTGAGCTTACGAGGTGTGGCGTCTCGTGGATGGCAACACAGTGGCGGTGGTCGGTGGCGTCGAGGCTGTGTGATGCCAGCGGGCTGCAGGAAGGATGAACAACACTTGCAGTGTTGTGTGAGTGCTACAGAGGCGGTGAGCTGTGGAGAACTGACTGTGTTGTGTCGAGGAGGGCAGTAACTGAACTGGCTGCTTGAGGAGACTGTCTACCTGGTGATTCAAGAGGGGAGTGCTTCGAGAGTTCGCTATTGGTCTTGCTCAGAGGAGGTGCTAAGCTTGTGCAGAGAGGCTGGTGGGGACATCTTGGTGATGTCAGGAAGACGTCTTGATGACGTTGGAGTCTACTGTGAGGCTACAGGCCCATAGCTTCGGAGCAGTACTGGATGAGACAAGAGGGCTTCTGCTGCGGGTAAATAGGTGAAGAAGGAGGTGCGCGACGGGAGTCGAACCGAAGACCTCAAGAGTAAAGACAGTAGTGCGCTCGGGGTGCTGCACAGTGCAAGGTGAGCCATCACCACTTCGGACTGTTAAGGTTGTACATTGTCACTATTTGGAAGATTGTGGTGACCTTATATTGTGATTTGTAGTATTTGATTAATGGTAAATATTCTTCTGCTTTAATTGTCACAGTAAATTAACGTTTCTGTGGCACAGTACTAATTGTGTGCATAACTAATTATGTTGTACAGTGAACCCTCGATAACTTGGACTAAAAGGGGGAAGAAGCTGTCCGAGTTAAAATTTGTCCGTGTTATCGAGGGGTGTCTGGGGAGGTGGGGTTATCAGTCGTTAATGACAAGAAACGCAAAGAAATTGGTACTCTATTATTTCTACAAGCTAAAGAGGCTGCAATAAATACTGTTTTGTACGTAACTATCGTATCAAGTTACAGGAGGGCCACCATGCAGTGGGAAAATTAACGTAACCTGGAGGACTATAAAAGAATGTCAAACAATGTGGGCAGTCAGATCATTATTTATTTTTTATGCTGCTACTTCTGGCTGATCCTTTTTTTTATTATCTCTGTGCTAGAAGCTGGCACCAGGCACCCTTCTATCACATAAAAGTTTTCGTCTGGCTGGCGAGAGACCAATGTGCCTGCACGTGTGAGAGAGATAAGAAATGATCGTTGGAGATAAGCTAGGGAGGTTGCGAGCGGAAGTAGTCAAGGTCAACTGGTACAGTCTCGTGCAATAGAAACGCCGCATGTGACCACACGCATCTCACACAAGATATTTACATTGAAAAATATCTTACATCACTATGTCACAGCGTAGGGGCATCAGCCAACTGCTAGCCTGAGTTACTCTACCCTCCTTCAAAGTTACAAAGGTAAAAAATAATTTCCCTCGTATACATAAATAAAAACTGTACTGTAATTAACAATCCTTCTGGGTCACTGTACATTATGTGAACACATTTTGACACTAATTTTTAAATTTATTTATATGTATGGAAATTGCAATGATAGAACACATAATTTACAGCTTTATTCTTACACAAATTGTCATATTATAAAGCAATAAAATTTTAATCATGTTCTACAGAGTTACCGTATTTACATGTGTAATCGCCACATATTTTTGACCAAATTTTAGGCCCAAAAAAAGGGGTGCTGCCATTATAAGGGGGTTTTAAAAAAATTACCGTCTAAATTTTTATGGTGTAGAATATAACAAATGTACATTATTTTCTATATTTACTCTTTCATAACGTGACCATTTCTTCTAAAATATAGTAAAAGATTTTGTCGGTGTATAGTAAACATGGAAAAATTAAGACTACAAAATCTTGTTAATCCATTCATTTGTGTCACTCAATAAAAATAGTTCAAAATTATCCCGCATCAGACGTTTACATTTTACGGTCCATTACATGTACGCAATTATTTCCCGTGAAGTAGTTTATAAAAAATCCGATCCACACTTAAAACGTTACAACTCTCTAGATGCTGTTACGTTATCAACACAGCATCATCAACCAGCGAGCGTTACTCATCGTGTCCGGCTTGGGCACGGATGTTGTGTTGTTCTTTCACAACCCACATAGGCGCTTGAAAACATCATTGTTAAAGGGGCGTAAAACCTTCTCACCAATTTTTCTACATCGCAATGCTAAGCAATGATTTTTAATTTTTCTTTTTAATGTCCGGGACAATTTGTTTTGCAACACTGAATTCATTGTACATACCAAAACAAAATAATTTTCCGTTTATGTGTCATTGTAACCCGTAGTTACCGTTATTTCACAAGCACCACACTGAAATGTTTATTTACGTCACATGTACGTGCCTGGCTCGCAGGACGAAGAGGGAGGAAATATAAAGAAGTTAGAGGTCGGCCTGCTGCGTTGCATCTTTACTTGCACGTCGCGCACCTCGCTAGCAACATTTTACCATACGGAACTTGCCAGATATTTAGTGTGGGATTATTAAAGGCTAAGTAGCAATGGACGACTACGTTATAAAGTTTAATACTGTTCTAAAATATAATGTGATGAATTGAAATCCAGCAGAAATGATTTTTATGTCTTTTAACCAAGAAATAATTAATTTAAAATTATTAATTTTTTTTTTTAAAAATTCTGTCCGAGTTATCTGAAGTCCGGGACATCGAGGTCCGAGTTATCGAGGGTTCACTGCAATAGTTATATTTGATTGTTTTTTTTTGTGTATTTCGTAGCTTTGTGAGCTATTAAATTCAGCACTAAATTTAACTCTTATATGTGTAATTACAAGACCTCTATCGCAAAGAGCTCAGAGAATTGCCTACATATAAATTTTTGCTAAACTTGTAAAAATATTTTTGATCTGTTGTTTGATAAATCAGATTCTGTTGGTAAAATTTTAGATTTTTCACAAAATAAAAGCTTAGAAACAAAGTAAGCTTCATCTGGCTGATACAACTCCTAAAATTTCTCCAGTTGAAACAATAAATATTCATTGTAATTTAGTAAATGGCATGGTTCTAATATATGATGAATGTAATCATAGAGAAATTAGTATTATTGCTTCATTTAAACCTAGTGTTTCTTTAGTGAAACAATTTATTACAAACAATATTACCCATTATTGTTTTCAAGTCAAACAGATAAACTGAAAAGTATTGTGTTAAAAATAAAAGATAAGAATGCTAAATTAATTTACTTTGATTCTTTTGAAATAACTGCAGTATTAGAAATGAAACTATGATCAGTGTGTCTACTGGTCACGGAAGTCGCCAAAAAAAGTCATTGAATTTAAATTAGGTCAGGGAAGTCATTAAATGTTTCTGAATGTAACAAAGGATCACACATTTTGTAAGTGGGCAGCTAAGCACAGTGTAGGAACAAGCAGTTTATTTTCACATTTTTAAATTGTGCTCATTTATTTGTAGTTTTGAAAAGAGCATATACTTCGCTAGGAATTCTCTGGAAGTTCAACCTTTGTACTGTACTATGTACAGTATTTGTGCCCTTTTAACAGTGGCACGCCCAGATATTGTATGTGTGCTGCAAGAGCAGAGTTAATAATGTAATAACGGTGCCGTCAGAGAGTTAAAACTTAGTTACTTATGTCGTTCTCTACTGTTGCCCAGTCGTGTTTACTTTCTATATGCTCACCCTGTTGATGTGTAGTGCTGATAACGCAGCCTCATCTTGTTTTGTTATGCCTTCACTTCACTTGGCAGTTACAGGGAGACACACACACTCCACCACAGCGCAATGCTCGAAGCAGACAAAAGTAAATGTGCGTCAATCACCTGCGTCACTGATAAATTCCATGAAGCCGATAATGTTTTTAGATTTCTTGTAAATAGTTAAATTTGGCAACTGTGATGACGTTATTTGTGATTATTAGGCATAAATACAAATGTCACAAGAACTTTTTTTGTGTCCCCTTAGGTCACCGAAAAAGCCACTGAATTTTGTTCAATGGGTCAGGTAAGTCTAAACACTGCTTCTTCTATTGCGTAATTGTATATTATGTACAAGATGGCTGTCTTTCATGCCTAGTGAACTTACATTTTTCTCTACACTCTTACTACAACAGCAAGTGAGGCGATAACTCCGCACTCTAGTTTTCCTTGTCTGACAGAATATTGTGCAGTGCTTTCTTCGTTGAACCATCACGTCTAGGTGAGATAACAGAATGCACTTTTCCCCCGTTCACCAACTGTCTTATAGAAATAAACTACTGGTTACATTTTCAAATACTTTTTGCTTGAATTAATGAAAAATAAGCGTTTTTTGTATTTCTTTTTGTTTATAACTGAAAATAAAAATATTTGAAATTATTTAAATTACATTTTGGATACTACTAAAGTAATTTGCAAATATTATGTTACTTTTAGTGTAGCTATACACTGATTCATTTTTATTCTAAGTATGTACACAACTTCTTTTACATACGTTTAATGGAAAATCGATTCACAGTTTTTGGCAGGTTACGAGTGGCCATAGTAATTCGCATAAGGAAATTATGAACTAGCTACGTACAGTATTTTCCAAAATATCTATTCTATTCCAAGGTTCCTCCTCTTTCTGCCAAGTATGTCACATTGCTGAATATGAACTGCCCATATAAATGGGGTCTAATGCTTGTGATGGCAACCATTCGATAAAAAAAAAAATAATGGGTGTGACATATGAGCAGAAAGGTTTGGACAGTTGCTAAGGGAATAAGGTAGAAATGTTGCTATATTTTTAGTCCAACTCAAACATTAAATAATTTTTGTTTTATTTTTTAGGTAAATAAGGATGGATATTATTTCTACAGAAAGTGTGATGAAAGATTTAGAAAATGAATCGTCAAGTTTAACACTTCGAATTTGGAAATGTGTGTATAAACTTTTAATTAGACTATGTTATACTCAAATCACTCAGCATAAAAATTAATTAAAAATTTTTTTTTTTAATTTATCAAATGGAACAAGTAGCTACTATATTGAATATAATTTTCATTTCGTTAATTGTTTTATTCAAATAGAAAAAATTCGTTTCAATACCACAATTGCTATTGATAAAAACGGTATGAAATTAAACATTTGAGAAGATATAAAATTTTAATTATTTGACATGGATTCATTTAATGGATTTGGTGTTTTAAATCAGTACGAAAGTATTCAGGAGTTTGAAATAAAATTTCATTGTAGAAATAGTCACTGCATATTTAAATTTATATAAAAATAAATAGCTTATAATCTAATTAATTTTTATTGCTTTAAGTTTTATATTTTATTTACTTTCATTTGCACTCCTTAAATTGTGACAAGACTTGTCTCTTTTTATGGCGATTTTGTAAAAATGTCTTGATAAGGAATTGTGAACAAATTGCCTGAATATTTTGTCAACTTTAGGGAATTATTTCTTGGTGAAATTTAGAGCATATAAACTTGTCATTGGCCTCAAACATACAAACCTTATCTACTTCACAGCAGTCTTAAGTGCCCATTTATTGAAATCACATAGACCATACGCATGTTAGTGAAGGGGTCTTCTACATCTCTTACCATAAATAATATATAAAGCTGCTTATTTTAAGTACTTTTTTCATTTCTGATAATATTAAATGTTAACATTAAGGTATGAAAGTTTTCCTTCTGTTATGTTACGAATTTTATTTCATACAAATTAAATCTTGTGTTTTTGTATTCCAGATTTAAAAATCTCTTTGATGGTAATTTTACACCGTGATTATGGCTTGGCTGTGTTCGTTGCAGTATTATGGCTTTCAACTTCTAAAAAGTCAAGTATTCTGTTTTATGGCCCGTTAACCCTCGAGGTCTCAGGATGCCACCACCTTGTGTGGTTGGTTCAGTTGTACCTGTACACTTGTTCGACAGCCAGGCCTGAGAGACACCTAGGTTTGAATTGTTGGTTGGGAGAGATTTAAACATGCATGATTCCCTGGAATTTGAGGTTAGAGGTTCAGTTGGCTGCTAGGCCTGCATGCAGAGTAGCCATGTAATAGCTCACCATTTTTGCTTTGCTGCAAATGATAGGTAGCCATAAGTGATAATTGTATAGTAGTTTGAACATTTGCTGTTTTTTCATCCAGCAGGTTTAGTTTCATGTATCTTGGTAGTTTTAATTAAGTTTTCCGAAAATTACATGGAATTTGTTACATTTCTTTAAATGGTAGAATAAAAATTCAACAATGTGTACACCAAATTCAAGTATCAAGTGCTGAGAAAATGATTTGAAAACAAATAAATCAGAAGCTTAAGCTAATTCTTAAGTAATTTTTGTACAAGTGTTTTGCATTCAGAAGGTTGCATTTTCCAGACAGTGAAACTTTTATGAAATTTTTCTCTGCATTAATTTGCTGAAATAATATGTATTTTATTCAATTTGCATAGACAGTAGTAAATCACATTGTTGTTTATATGTTGTTTGCAAATCAATTATATTGTGAGACTTGCTACTGCAAAATGAAAATTTGGAACATATATATTGGTAGATTAATAAATGCAAGCCTCCCCCTTTTTTTTCCCCAGATTCTAGATATGCTACTGTATTTAGGTGTATTTAGTTGCACTTTCCAGATAGTGTAACTTTTCTTTGCAGTTTTTTCCCTGCAGTAAGGTGTTTAAATGTGTATTGTAGTAAAAATCATTCATTACAATAAATCGAGCTTGTGCATACATGTTGTTTGCTAATCAGTTAAATCATGAAACTTGCTACTGAAATATTAAAACATTATTTGAAAGAATATATTTGAAATATAAATATCAAGTTTATTAATGTGTGCCTCCCCATTTTTTACAACTTCTAAATCCACCACTGAAAATGGGGTAGGTCAGACTCCGTGGACTAGCTTTGGCCAACATCCACAAAGAAATGTTAAAAATGTTATAGATATGTTCTGTAAAATAAAGCAGAGACAAATGGAAATGAGTAACCTTATTGGAGTGAACAAAATGGACAATCGCAGTAGTGCATCTAAATACAAAATTGTAACAAAAAATCTTTAAATGTGTTTTATTGTGGTGATAGTTTTGCCTTTGTGCATAAATACAATTTTCCCAGTTCTTAAAGTGTTTGTGAAATGTGACTTGACCCACAAAGTTAAAGGACTATTTATGTGTTTCAAGAGCCAACATAAATATGAGGGCATGTAGACTCAGAAGCTTAAAAGTTTTATATTTGGTTGCACAATTCACTTTGTAAAATATAATTTATTTATAGAATATAAAATTTTCTTACTTATGTAATTAATTTTTTTTGTCTGGAAACATCTAAAAAGCAAATTTTCCAGGGGGAGGACCCCCGCATCTCTCGCTTTTGGCTTCAGGTGTATGCATACACACTTTTTAAGGCATATCCCCCTCCTTGACACAATGCTGGATTCGCCACTGCACCATGGAAGACCATCACGGGAACAGCAAAGCTGCAATATGTTGTGCAGAACAACGCAATGTGTGTTGTGTACCACAGCGGTAACTGGTATCTTTGCTAAACATTTGGTAACAGTGCGTTGGAGAACCTTTAACAATTTAGGAGTACTGTGTGGGAAGGTAGCGAGGATCTGTGTTCTGCTAGAAAAGTGGCCAGAGTAAACAAGTGCATAGCTACAAGGGGTAGTGGTCAATTCTTGTATTACGACATTTTGAATAGTATAATTATCTCTTTCAGTTTAATTAAAAACAAATAACTCATAGTAGGAATAAAGTTCAGAAGTTTGTATATAATGACAAAGTAAAATGTTTCTATAAAGGATCATTTTAAATTACTCTGCTGGCTCTTTATTAATTATATAAAAATTAATAATTTCTGCATGAGAGGTGATAAAGATTTCCTCCAACTTCACACTGTCAACATTCCAGACGATGATGGTCAGATTAAGGTTACAGAGGAAAATTTGTAATAGTAGTCTTTTGTAATTTAATTTAATAATTTTTGTTTTCTGATTTTGAAAAAAAAAGTGTTTAATTTACGACTATACCACAATTTCTGTACACATTACACTTCAGTGTTGTCATTGTGATTTAGCTGTGAACGTACAATTACACCACATTTTTTCAGGTTTTTTATATTCATAGTTTGCCTGATGGATTGTTACCTAATTATATGTTACCATCTGAATCGCCATGTCTGTACTGTAACATAAAATAAATATAAATTTCTGTACAGTTGCCAATTTTACATTTTTCTTCTCAAAAATTAAAAAAAAAAAGTGCAAAATATATTTTAAACTCAATGTGGTGACTGAAATCAAGCCTTAAGGCTAGTGTTTGAAAGACTCGTCATACACCAATTAGTGATATTGCCGGCCAAGTATCACATTGGTAAACTCTTCGACTATTTGGGACAGGTGGTAAAAGGAGCAGTTCACCATAAATAAAGTTGTTTTTAAATGAAAGAGAAAAGTGAAACAAGAAATGTGGTGTTTGTGCCGCAATAACCAGGGTAGTCATTTGTGAGATGTAGGGCCAGTTTCGCAATGTCACGCTTTGTTCCGAGTATTTTTTGGTTAAAAATACACCAATGGTTAGCATTATTTGCCGTTTCTCAAGTACTGATTACGGTTAATTGGTTAACAGTCTGTAACCATTTGTTAAGTTAAACATAAGAGGTACCGAATTATTTTCTGCGTGAATGTTTTGGTTTTAAGGAATCATTACTATCAACCAAGTGATAGTAACCTTGGGATTTTTTGCATCAGATGGTTATAACATAGCTGTGGGCAATTTCTTTGGCTTGTGTAAGAGTACAGTATGCCTGGCCAATTGTTGAGGTGTTGGCATACTGGTGGTTAGGTGAGACAGCAGCTCTGAGGTAATCTTAAAGGAGATAATATATTTTCCGCAGTTGACCTGTGCTGTAGGAAAATTTCTTTTTAATTAGCTTTACTCTCTACCCGTCTCATCCGTTCAATGGCCAAAGGCCAAAGTTATGCTGATGGTAAAGCGGACAGCATCTTGGTGCATCATGTAACAAACCCCTTCTTCCAACTCTTACACCCACCTTTCAAAACTTGCACAGAAAATATGTGAAGTTTTTGTACGTATATCCTGTCTCTCTCCTTTTCCTTTGTCGCCACTATTTTCGCATCTGACAGATGTAAGTCGGTGTGATTCTCCAGCCATTTCCTTTTTATAACCACACGACTGCTTGCAAATCTGAGCTTCTGCTTTTTATTTGTTCTAAATAACTGTAGTTTCAGCAGTGCTAATGTATCAGAAAGTTGTTTTATAACATTTTTTTCTTAGATATTATTATGTCTGGTGTCTGTTGTAATGGTAGCTCTGAAGAATTTGTTTCTCAGCCGTTACTTGGCTGGAAGTGAGGGGAATCATGCAATAACTAAAATGTTCTCAGCAAAAAAAAGCAGTTGCGCTGGAAAGCATTGACATAACCTCTACATGTTTACATCATTAGTTTCATACAGGTTTCTTGAAGTAGTGTTTTTTAACTATAATTTTATAAAACTTTCATTGCGACAAACAAATGTGTGTACTATAGTAGTAAAGTTCAGGAAATATACATCAATGAAAAAATCAGCGTACTTAAATATATAACATATGTACCTACCGATAACGCCTCTGATGTTTTGCTGTGGTGGGTTCGTAAGTGAAAGATGTTGTACTATCATGGATTAAAGTAATAATAAAATGTCATTATCATTTTCCTGCACTGAACAGCTATGTAAAAAAATAAATAACAAATACTGAGACATTATAAGTTTCATAATAAGGGGCAAGCTAATATTGTTTTCTTTTGGGTGTGTTATGCAGAACATAACCTTTCAAAAGGAAGCCTAATCAGGGTAAAAATAGGCCTAAGGGGTAAATGAAGCAGTGACCACAAATTAAATGCTTCACAGCTGTAACACGAAGCTAAAAAGTGATAGTGTAAAATGATGAAAACATCCAAGGAAGGAAAAAATATATGACCGCTGTTGTTGTCTGTTACACTACAATAATACAGAGAGGCTCAGAAAAAGTGTTATACATTCGTCAGCTGCAGCAACAAAACTAATTGGCGGTAAACATGGCAGTACTTGTATACGTTCTTACTAAACTTTTGTCACTCTGAAACTTTTTGTGTTATCGTGTTTTGCTTTTTAAACCTTACTCTCCTAAGATGAATAAAGTTCCAGTTCAATTCTTTCAACGTGTCTTTTTGTTTTCAGATGACTGCATCAGTTGTTTTACATTTTCTGATTACATGTATACTTTTCTGCTAGAGAAATAAATATTTTTCTTTCTGAAGAAACAAACTTGTCGGCATGCAGCAGCTTATTTACGTTGATGATACAAACTTCACAGTTAACCAGCACCACAAAATAAACAAAATGCTTCACTGCAGCCAATCACAAGCCAAAACGTCAAGAGTATTGTTGACAAATTTACCTTGATCATTGCTAAGTTAATCATATGATTAAAATATGCTGTGAAATAGTTTAACTTCAATCACCACTTAATTGTTATTGTTAAAGTAATCATGTGATTACATAACAAAGACATAGAGAAATCAGCTCGTAGTCAGATGCAGTGGAGCAGACAGGAGTGTGTGACGTCATAGCAGCCTGAACTCCCGACGATAGGTGCCTACCTTGCAAGAATTTTTGCTGACATGATGGCCATTCTACCCTTTCAGTTGGGTAGCAAAATTGACACTAGTTTGGGTGTTAATACTGATCAACCAATAGTTCCTGTTTTGATCTTACTTATTGCCACTACCATTTAAATATATAAATAGCCATTTTACTCTGTTTGTTGGAAATGGATCAGGATGGTATGAGTATAATAAAATAGTGAAAACTATAAAGCCACGTGTATCTTCAGATTGCTGTACTGCTTTAACTCCACGAATAAATGTGTTTAAAGAAAAGAGTAAAAAAAAATTTTAATTCGTAGTGACTTTAACTTCAGAAGTGTATATTAAAAATAGTACGTGGCTATCTGTAGTCTCATTATTTTAAACCACTTTGAGGGAGAGGTGCCAAGAAAAACTGCACCAGTCCCAAGACCATCACAAGTGAATATCAATAATGACGAGCTACAAATAGCTAGCTATCAGTGGTACTGTGAAACAGGATGTGATTACAGTGAGTGAGAGGAGGGCGTAAGTGTGTGGTATGACACGAAGCCTGGATAACTTTGTTGCTAATGGACGAGAAGAAAGTACTTCTGTTTTGCAGTGGTTGTGTCTAGACCAGTTTGCAAATATAATATGTTTTAGTACTACACTTAAATGATTTCTTTATTTAAATTTCAATGAATGTCTAAGGTTACCAGTTCGAATCCCTTCTTGTGATAAAGAAGCTGAAAATGACGATGGCAAAAGGCATGACATTTATGTCCATGGTAGACTGCAGAATTCTTCTTTGTGTGTGTGTGCGTGCGTGCATGCATGCGTGTGTGTGTGCGTGCATGCGTGCATGCGTGTGTGTGTGCGCGTGCATGTG
>PNEQ01092584.1:16562-41117 GCA_003012365.1 Medauroidea extradentata
TCTGTGTGTGTGTCTCTGTGTGTGTGTGTGTGCATGTGTGTGTCTGTGTGTGTGTCTCTGTGTGTGTGTCTCTGTGTGTGTGTGTCTGTGTGTGTGTCTCTGTGTGTGTGTTTGTGTGTGTGTGTTTGTGTGTGTGTGTGTCTGTGTGTGTGTGTGTCTGTGTGTGTGTGTGTGTGTGTCAGCACTGTTGTGTTACACCTTCTGAAATTGAGTGAATTTGTTATTGGGTAAGAATTATTGTAGCACATATAAAAGAAACCAGAC
The DNA here is from genome assembly GCA_003012365.1 of Medauroidea extradentata. Taxonomy (NCBI): domain Eukaryota; kingdom Metazoa; phylum Arthropoda; class Insecta; order Phasmatodea; family Phasmatidae; genus Medauroidea; species Medauroidea extradentata. Next base: position 16,827 of record PNEQ01092584.1, read on the forward strand.
CATGTGTAATACTACACACATCTTTCGAAAATGTAATACCAGGATGTTTTGCGTATCCTTTCACATTAAGAATGAAAGATAAGTAAGAGAAAAAAACTTGCTCTAACATGAAACCTACCTACTTCAGAGACATGGAGATTTGTTTGTTACGAACAATTTATGCTTTGTATACATGCTTGGACAGCTATTGGACAAGGAAATAAAGAAGTAGTACTATTCTGATTCTGTTTAGTATGCAAGATTTGAAATCGCTTCCAGAACCTGATGACAACTGTGTTTGTTTAAAGGCACAAACTGATTGATGCAAAAACTCAGGGATGGTCTGCCAGTTTGACGGGCAGAATTCTTTACTTGGTGGGTGGTATTAACTTTTTATTTTCATTCTCTGGAAACTATGTAATATTCATTTTACCAGGCTGCTACAAAACATTAAATCTTTTCTTGTGTCGTTTGGTGTTGTGTTTTTTATTATTTTTGAAGGCTGTGGTTTTGACATAATGTTGTATACAATGTAAGTTCCTTTAACTGACACTTGTGAATAACAGACATTTCTCGTTACCAGACATTTCGTTCCCGGCAAAATAACACAGATTCTTATGGAAAAAATAACTTGCTGTTAATGGACATTCTAATTAATGGATGCACACACCTAATATCTGATGAATAACGTACACAAGCACCTTATTTCCAACAATTAAAACAAAAATTATCAAAAAATACTTTAAAACAGTTGTGTCAGCAGTGATTTGTTTAAAAAATGCTGCAGTTGTCCATCCCTTGTAAACAACAGCTGCAGCTGGTCCTTCGACCTTCTCAAGTGCAATGTTATCTTATCTCGTCTATAAGTAGCACCATGTGTGTGTACACGTGCATGCTTGCACCCACCCACAGTAGTGTTTAGTTTATATTTTGTTTAATGTGCAGTGGTTTTTCCCAGTGTATTTATCTGTTTATGTTATGTGAACGAGTGTAAAATGTCTCAGACACGTAAATGGTTGATTTCATAAAAGTAGCCATGATAAAGGTACACAAAAAAGAAAACCTATTTTATTACCATATTTAAAAAAAGAGATTTGGGTTATTGTTTTGATTGCAGATAAGGTTACATGCATATTGTAAACCTTTTCACTTTCAGCAAATTTGCCATATGCAAAAGATATACTTTGCAATAATGAGGTTTGGTAACACCATTGAATTTACATTATTTTGTAACACACAGAAGTTAAATAAGAATGGCAGCGCTTTTGAAAGTAACTTAAGGCTCGGATTTCAGTCACCATATTAAATTTTATAATTTTTTGGTTTTTTGAAAGTTTAATAAAAAATGTTGAATATGTGATCATACCGCAAATTCTGTTTATCTTGTGCTACAGTACAGACATTGTGATTTAGCTGTTAACTTATAATTATGCCGCATTCTGTGTGGCAAATTTTTTTGTATTAATTTGCCCAACTGATAGTGACCTGACTATGCTATGCTAATTCAATTGCCATGCTTGTATTTTAGTGCAAAGTAAATATAATTTGCGGAATTCCAAAAAGCGAAAAATATTAAATTTCAATATGGCGACTAAAACCGAGCCTTAATATGTGCAAAGAAAGGAAAACTGTATTTTATTTATGTTTAAATAATGACTCGTAATCTCTGTTTTTAGTTTTTCTATGAATGTTAGCTATGTTTCAATAATTTAGGGTTTTTGCTGCACCCGAATCTTCTGAATCTGCATTTACATAAGATAAGAGAGATTCTGTTTTGGAAACAATTAATCAAAAAATAACTAAGAATATTTTACTGTGAATTATACTGTAGCAAAACTACACATTTTTGGTTTTTTAAGCTGGGAGATATTATTTAATAAAAAATTTTTCGTTCATGAAAAACCTGACTTTGCAATTTGATTGATAACTAAAATGTTTGTAAACATTTCACCATGATTTGGGTCTGTTCAAAAGTGAACTTTTTAGAAGTCTTTGATTAACAGTGTTTAGCAGTCAGTGTTCTCAGTAAAGTGTTCAAATTTTTTATACATGGTTCTTCATAATGGTACTTTGAATTATATTGTCTTCATATTTTAATTAGAACTATCATAATTTTATACTTAACTATGTGAAAACCTGAGAAAAGCATATGTTTTATTCCCTTCAGAAATAAATCACTGCATTTGAAAGTAGTTTTTACATGTTGTATACAAAATGTATATTTATGTTTGAATGCTATAACTTCTCAATTTCAGAATGGGCTGCGGTTGGTGCAGTAGCTAAGGCACTCACCTCCCACCAATGCGATCTGGGTTTGATTTCCTATGGGGTTGATCCCCGGACTTTCACATGTGGGAATCGTGTTGGATGATGCCGCTGGTTTTCTCAGGGATCTTGTTTGTCCCGCTCCTTAATTCCGGAGCTGCTTCATGCTCATACCATGTCACACCTCACCAGTGCTGAAGACCTAGACGTTCATGCTGACCAAAATCTGTTCACTTTTCAGTTTCAGAACAATATATGATTAAAAATTTTGAGTCCAGCAAAACTGTGAATCTGCATAAAATTTGTGTACATTTCCTGAGAGAAATTGAAAAATTCAAGAATTGGCTCCAATTTGCTGTAGTATAATTGTTACCACTGTGAATTATATGTAATCAAGACACACGTGATTACAGTAGGAGCTTGGGACCATGGCCATATAGCGAGACTTTTCCTCGCTCACCACTTGCCTCTTCACCTATAAGCAGAGATACTCAACTAAAAATTTTCTCGAGATCTGTTTTGAAGTAAATTGGTTTGATTTATTTAGCAGTTGTTACTTAACTAAGCAATTTTTTTTTTAAATTATAATTTATTAGGTACTATAATTATGTGTTTTAGCCCTTGAATGAACTCTTGACCCTGAAGATAGTGCGGTATACAATCATTGATAAGTTAATGGTTACGTCTAACAACTCTATTTATGTTGTTCTGTTTGAAAATTTTGTTTTCATATAACTTTAAATTTGTGTTTTTATTCACTTTTTGCTCAACAAACCATTTTTTATGCTCGTGTAAACTAGTCTTTATTATTCCAGATACAGCATCAGTACCGGTTGACAAATGAACAAGGCCCTGCTCACAAGAAGCGATTTACTGTTACTCTGAAGTTGGGTGACGAGGAATATTCGGCAGAAGGGGCTAGTATAAAGAAAGCTCAGCATTCAGCTGCCAGTGAAGCATTACAGCAAACTAAGTACAAACACCCTCCACCAAAAACAAATAGAAATATTCGTTTAGGGAAAAGTAAGCAGGACTATACTTTTTTTTTAAATTTATTTAACTCTCAGTAGTTTTTAGTGTGTTTGTATATTTGTTATGCATGGTCATTACAAATTTTGTTATGTTATGCAATCAAAGTAGTTTTGCATAGTGTTTTTACTTGTTTCTGTGATTTTTTCTGATGGCCGGTAATATAACTAAAAATATTCCTCTTGCACTGTTTTGTAATGAGTCGCTGCATCTGAAATAAATATTTATAAAGACCTTTGTCTAATGAACATAAGTTTGCTAGGTAAAAGGAGTGTTTTTCTTTTAATGTCTCAAAGTATGTCAATATAAGTAAGAAAATTGCAAGTACTAGTTGTGAAACTTTTACTTAAATTTTGTTTATTCTGTATGGTGTGATGCAGAGGTTCCTCTGGGCCATAGATTTGCGTCAGTATGTCTCTGTGCTTTGAAAATTAAGAGTCAAAAGTTAGAAATTACGAGTCACATTAAATAGGAATTTTACCATAAAAACAACCTTGTGACATGTTGCCAACCAAACAACTAAAGTACAATGTGTTGTGTTATCAACGTTATTATTATATATCAATACAGTACAAATACTGCACTAGCACTCTTGGCACAAATGGTTGCCTTGGCCTACCCAATATATCACTCCCTACTTATCCTACTGTACATTTACCAGGGCCGCGGTGGTCAAACGATCAGACCATTTGCCTCCCACCAAGGCGATCTTGGTTCGATTTCCAGTGGGGTCGGTCCCCGGATTTTCACGTGTGGGAATCGTGCCGGATGATGCACTGGTCGACAGGTTTCCTTGAGGATCTCCTGTTTTCCCCACCCCTTCATTCCGGCGCTGCTCCATGTTCACCTCGTGTCATCCCTCACCATCGCTGAAGACCTTGAATATAAGTGCTGACCAAAACTTCTCACTCTCTCACTCTACATCTACCAGCTTAGCATGCACCACATCTCCCTTTCTTTACATGTCTTTTAACTACCATACATTACTCATGAATAGTTGATACACTTCAATCCATTTATTTTATAGGTCTCAACTATCTAGGTATCATAACTGTGTGTCCATTCCTTGTTGTCGTGCAACTTGATCTGGCAGTTACTTTTGTCTGCTCCTCTGGTGAGAAACTCCGGAAGGGTGCCCTTCTATGTCAATTCCTGTATTTTGCTCCTCCATTGTAAAACTGTGGAAGAGCTGCCCTGGCAATTCCCTGTCTGTGGAAGGATCTTCTGTACAGTTTGTGTCCACCACCTGATAGCCCTGTGGTTGTGTGTCAGCATGTGGTAGTCTTAAGTGGTGGTTTCCTGCCTTCCCCTGATTGTGGTATCAGTTATCGTCCATTTCCTCGATGGTCAGAGTCTCTGCTGGCAGCTGATAGGATGTAGGGCATTCCAAGAGCTGCTACACCATGCCATAACGTTTCATATCTGGAATATACACTTTCATTCACGGCTCCAGTGGTTGCAGTCATCTTGCTCCATGATGTCTGTATTTGTTGGCATTGAATCTCATTTTAAATTTGTTACTTTGTTCATGAAAACTTTGTGTCAGTGAGTGATTCATTTTGTCTGTGGGGCAGCACCATCTTCTTGCTGTGTAGTTCTTAACTTCAGGCCCAACAGTAATTTCGCAGGGGTATGCAAGCAGTCACAAATTTGAATGTGGTGATTTGGCTAGAATATGTTTCGTTGTCACCAATGCACTTTCCACCTCCATATTTGCCTGCAGGAACTTTGGACTGGATGTGATATGTGTGAAGTGGTATTGTTTAGTGAAGTTTTGAAACTCGGTAATTGTGAATCACAGTCACCCGGGCAGAGACATTATGTACAATTGTCATCATCTAACCTCTCAATGTTCCCTTTGATGTGTGGTCACCAGACTGACTCTTAGTATCAGCACCAACACACACAAAATATCCTTTTGTCCTTTGTTGATGTTCCCCAGCATTGCCATCCTTAAGCTGTTAGGTATGAAGATCTGTGCTCTGTAGATAAGCAACCCATTTTGATAAGTCCTTTGGCCTTTGTAGGCTGAGAATAGAGATTTTTTAGTCTGGATACTCAAGAGGACTTATCTGTTAAAGCTATGACATTGTTGATCTGTATATTATGCCACCTTTATTGCCTGGAAACCTTCTTTCCAAAATTGAGTTCTCCTCTGCACTATTTTTACAAAAAAATTGTCTTCACTCTTGGTAGAGTGTCTGGTACACAAAGCAAAACAGAGTAATCTAAGTACACGAGGTTCATCCACAGTTGCTGTAACCTTGCAGTGAGTTTCAACAGTGGCTTAGTATATAAGAGCATAACCAATTGTGTATGGTCTTTCACTAGGGCAATTCATACAACCAGACTTGCCAACTTTTACGATTTATTCGTAAAATGTACGGAAATGGTAGGGCTTTTACGATTTTACGAGAACCTGTTAAATTCTACGAATTTTTAGACGTTCCACGATTTGATGCACATTTTTTTAAAGCCAGAATAAGCGAAAATCTGTTTTGCTCAGTTCTACCAACATAAACTGCAGTTCTAATCACGTTTCATTCGAATGACGTGTACTAACGGCCGTAAAATAAGTTTTTAGTGGAAATTCAACAGTTGGTCACAATGAGTAAGTCGAACGAACCAATGAGAAAATTACAGTTGAAAGCTAATCAGTGGATTTCTTCAATAGGCAGTTTCAAAATGGCGGAGTGCGCGTGAGATTGTTTGGAGTTCTCCCGACGGAGTCACTAGATTCTTCGCACTTGGGAGCTTTTGATTTTGACGATGAAACACTATTCTGCAGCCCTTTTAATACGAATCACGCATATGGATACTGTTACTACGTGTCAAAGTCTGAAGTTAGAAATGTGTGGCGGGTATTTGAAGCAAAATGCGTCTGTGAAGCGTACGTAAAAGAATTTCGCTCTGAGTGAAATTCGTGTTTATTATTATTTGTGAAGTTTGCGAGTTGTAAACGTATTCATCCCCTAATGCAATTATAAAACATGGTGTTACCAACGGTAACTCACCTTATTTAAAATAAACGTTAAATCCCGTACTTTGCAGTGAAACTGATTTCCCTTTAGCATTATTACTAGTGAGCAATATTTATTTACGTTTTTGTGAGGCCTGGCTTATTTCATTACATAATTGTAGGTTATGTATGTCAATTAAGTTAGGAAGTTTTCGGAGCTAGGAATAAAAAGTAGGGCTATGATTGTATTATAATAAACCTAACAGAAACACCTGCGATAATATTTCGACTGGAAATGCAACAGTAAAATTCATTATGTATAGTCACATGTTTATGGCATAAAAATAATTATAACTGTTAAGATGTTTGTCTATCATAGTCTGATATTTACCTTTATAGTAAGTGCAATACAGTTTTTTATCTGTTCAAATAACTGCATAGGCATTAAACACAATTCTAAGATGCACAAGTGTCAAAGAATGGGGAAAAAATTTGAGTACAATATCATTTTCCAGACTGTTTGAAATGGGTCTGTTGGTATGTATACTAATTTAGAAAGGTTTCAACAAATTCCTGTAACTATAAACTTTTTAAAAGTTTAGTAAATTTGCATAAATCTGGTTAAAACGTGAGAGTAATAAATTTTGACGCAAAATTGCCACGTGCAATTTACGCTAAAATTTAACATTTAGTAGGTGTTTTACTAATTCTTTTTTCGAAAAGTTGGCAAGTCTGTACAACTAATATGCACGATGTTTCAGAAATTCTTTTACAAACTTGGTGGTTGGGTTTCTTACATCCAAACAAGGAAAAAAGTCATTTTTAACTTAGTTCCGGAAACCTTTAGTTTTTCAGTTGGTAGTGAAAGTTTTGTTCAATGTGTTGCAAGATAACCAGAAGTAAAAATAATGTTATAAGATGAATGAATTATGTTATGGTTACAAGTATGCTGATGCCCTCATTTGTATCCACTGTGGCTAATGTGGGAGTAATTGTTAGGATGTGATAGTGCATGATCCAACGAGTACATGTGTTAAGAATTAAGAGTATGTCATTTCGAACATTTAGCGTGAGTTTCCGAGTTAATGGCAGTTTCACCGATGCTAATATCAGGGAAACTCCTAATAAATGTTCAAAATGACATTTTTTTTACTTTCTGACACACAGGCACACGTATCATGCACTGTCACATCCTGTCAAACACTCCCACATCCACCATAGAAGATACAAATGAGGGCATCTGCATACTTGTATCTATATCATCATTCTTTTCTCTAAAAACCTTAATTTTTAAAAACTACTAGTTACCTTGAAACACATTGAAATAATCTTTCGTTAATAACTCAAACTGAGAATTTCTGGGGTTATGTTTATGTGGAAATTTTTTCTTGTTTTGGTGTAAGAGACCCACCTCCCAAGTGTGTAAAAATACTTCTGAAACAGCCTGTATATAAATTCACTAGACCCCCAATTTTAGGAAGGTAGTGATTTTACGAATATACTCTCAGGAATTGTCAAAAAATCACAAAAATGTTCTTTAAAAAAGTTAAAGCTGTTGGAAAATGTGACGGCGCACTTTGGTGAGCAACGTTCGGCCTGTGAGCATTACTACGTATGTTACACAGTTGTCTACCCCTGATTTCTTTATAATATTGCAAAATCTTACTCTTCATAAATAACAAGAATGTGACAGCTAGTCACATGCTTGTCTCACGGCTGGAAGATCACCCCCCTCCCCCACATACCTTCCCAAACATCATAGTGGGAAACAAATTGCAACACGTTTCCCGGCAAATGTCAGAATTCTCACCCCCTTGGTGGAAAAGTATCTTGCAGACATCCAACCTGAAACCCTACCGTTCCCCTAGCCATTATCAGCTCACTTTCACATATATACTAACGACGGTGGTCAGATCATCGGCTTCATGGAATTTATCAGTGATGCAGGTAATTGACACATGTTTACCTTTGTCTGCTAAGAGTATTGCACTGTGGCGGACTGTTCATGTGTGAGTAACTGCAAGCGAAGAGAAAGCAAGACAAAAAAAAAAGACAGGGGTAGCATTATCAGCACTACACATCAGCCAGGCAAGCGTTTGGAAAGTAAACACGACTGGGCAATGGGTAAGAACGGCATAAGTGACTAAGTTTGGACTCGTTGACGGCACTGTTTTTGCATTTACACTACTCTTGCCGTGGCTTACCATAGTAAAAGAGCACATTTACCGAACACAGTACAGCACAAAGGCTTGTCTTCAAACTTTACGTGATTTTTTTTATTCATTATTTTCATGTTGCAAAGGATAGTACACCAGCCTTGCGGCCTCCGAAAAAAAAAAAAAAAATGTTTCGTGCGACACTAAATTTAGTTTATTTTGATAAGAGTTTTGTAAACCTTGTTAGTTAATTTTTCCACGCAATGCTATGAACATCAAGTCTGCACAATTGTGAGAGGCATCCGTGCTTGGTGTTTAATTTTTTTGACATGGATTTGTCATATCAATCATTTCTAGGTGTGATTTTAATCAGAAGATGTTTGTCTATTGAAATAAATTTAAACTTCGGTTATTATTTGCCATTTTTTTTGTTAAACAATATTGATGTCGGGCTATGTATTTGCGAGAAGACGCTCTGTGCTCTGTGTTCTATTTTTCTTTTTTTTTTTTCTCCAGGACATTGGTCGATCATATTTTCCATTCAGGGCTACCCTTTTAGTCGGAAACCATCAATTTTGTGATATAAATTTAAATTTTAATGATAACTTGTCTTACTTTCCCGCAAAACGCTATGAAAATTGGGGCATCATGGCATATATTTTGCAGAAAAATGCAATTTTAAATTTTGATAAAAGGGTGGGGGGAAAATTCGCCTCAATCGATTTTATGAAGGTAGCAACTTTACGAATGTCATAAATGGAACCGTCAGTATTCGTAAAATCAAAGTTGTAGTGTATATATTTAAAACATTTTTTTGCACACCCACATGAGTGCTAAGGCTTTCTTCTTGATTTTGAGCAATGCGTGTTTCTACGTTGATTAAACGATGCATATGTCACTGTTTTCGAGGTGTTATGACATTGTTTGAGCACTGTCTTTAGGCTTTATGAAGAGGTGTCTGTAGCTGTATATCTGCCATTGGTGAATACAGCGCTAATATGGGCTGTTATGCTATCACTTCTTTTAGCTGCTTCATTACCATTTGCTGTGGTTCCCGTCAGACCTATTCAGTATCATGTTGCAGAAGAGCCGTCAAGGGGTTGACTTCTTGGCTAAATGTTGATAAATTACATCAAATAAATTACTAGAAACAAAAATTGGCGAAGTTTCATCATGTCTGAGAGGCCCCGCATGTTAGTCACAGACTTAGTCTTGTCAGAATCCTGTTTCACATTGCTTTTACTCACGGTGTAGCCCAGATATTTTACTTCCATTTTCTGAATTCTGCATTTTTATTTGTTGATTGTAACTCCCTGCATCTGCAATTTCTTAAGCATTGCTTTCACACTCTGGTCACGTTCATTTATGGTTCTCACACACAAGAATGTTGTGTGCTTGATTCACAACATCTGGCATACCTCTCTCTCACTATCTGCATTATTTGTCTTTGATAATGTTCTGGCTTGGAATTAATGCCGAATGGGAGTCTTTTGAATTGGTATTGGCCAAACAGCAGGTAAATGTGGTGAGTGAGTGATGAACTATCCTTGGTTAATTTTATTTGCCAAAATTCTCTCAACGTCTTGAGAGTTGAGAAGCACCAGGCATCTTGCAACTGAGCTATGCGCTGGTCTGCTGATGGCAGCTGCAGCCTCTCTCTGAACACACTGAAAATTATGAACGGAATGATAAATTGACTCACTCATTCTCTTTCTCTCTCCCTCCATCCCTCCCTCACTTTCTCTCACTCATACTTTCTCTTTAGAAAGTCCTGAAATATTTCTTCTTTTTCCATCGTATTGTGACTTGTAGAACATGTGGAAATTAATATTGTCATTCACCTTTTTATGACTAGTATCTCTGCATCATTAACAACATACATTGACAAAGCAAAGACTTTTTTGGTGGATAACAGTTTTGGTAAGATCCACTAGAAAACTTAACTGTTTGTTTTATTTAAGATTTACTTTGAACATTACAATTAATATGTCAGCTAGTGTTGTGTAAGATACAAAATGAAATATATTTCTACGAGATTTCTAAAGATTCTATTCAGTTAACTTTGATAACTGTACAGCCAACCTTAAAAGAAAAAAAATATTCTTATCAGTTGCTTAGCAAGTTTTTTAAAGGAAAAAAATTTTTATCAGATTAACACAAATGCACTACAGACATAATAAAAATATATGTATTTTCATTAAGAATGCCTAGTCTGTTTTCCACCTTCCACGTTTGTTATGCTTTACTACTTTATATCAGAACAATACAAACACAGCACAAGCCCTCTCAATACATATGGTTGTCTCACCCTACATAATGTACTCCACATTTATCAACTAAGCCTATACCACACAAAAGCATGTAAATGCATGACACTATGCACCGCACAAAACAGTTAATTTAGTTATACATTTGTACGTATAGAGGTAAATTTAAAAAATATAATTTTTTTTGTTGGTAAAGATAATCAGTTTGTGTACCTTGTGACTGGTGAATGTAGTGATGTGTTTCTGAATATATTGGTTGGTACCACCTGTATAATGTAAACTATATATAGGAAATGTTGGTGCCAAATGCAAATTGGAAAAAAAAATCTCTAGTGATTTTATAAATTAACCATATGAATTAAATAATTGAAGTAGTTTTGTAAGTAATTATCTGGAAGTAATTATTAAGAGAATGAGAAAAAACACTTCTATGTACAACAAAATAAACTTCAAGTGAAATGAGAAAACAGGATGTCAAATTTGACTTGCAAGTATCAATGAGTGCTTATGAAAACATAGTAGGTACAATCTTATTGGTTGTATTGCTCACGTGACTGGATCTACTCAGTCGTTGGATGTTTAACAATTTTTTCCAAGTGGACAGAAATCTGAAGAGTAGTATCCTGGTGGTCTTTTTAAAATAATACTGAAAATCTGCAGAAGCGGTAATTTCAGTTGCCGATCTGGCAGACCTGTGTTATTAGTCCTTAGAACAGTGCATAATATCCTTTTGTACTGGTGCAATACACATATATAGCATTATAATTACATACTAGTCATGTATATTGTACAGAAATGTTAGAAAACCACCAAAAATACATATTGTAAATTTAAAACATTTCTTTGACACCTAACTGCTGCTTTTTGCAATAATCAAGAGTTTACTGTATGCATACACATTTAAAATTTAGATAAAATTGATCAATTTTATAGTAACATAATTTACTCCTTACCTGAATTACATTTTATGGCGACATTTTTACTTGATAAACTCCTCTAGACTTCTCGCCCAAAAAAAATACTATAGTCCTACATCATATTCGTGAAAAAGCATTCAAAACTCCTTAGGTCGTGTTTTCTTCTAGATGTGTTGGTTTACTTTTAATGCAAGTTTTTCTGTATATCATCTGCTGACAAGCAGGGTAGACTTGAGTGGATCCGGCGATGAGATTGAATTGAATATTTAGAGATCTTGCAGGCCAGTATATTTTTATCGCCTGATTTTCGTGGCAATTTTAGAGTAATGTATACTTTATCGAGTAGATCCAATGTGGTTTTCACAAGTGTCTAATCATGTGTGTCAATCTAATATGAAAAATGCAAATTAATGCATAAATTACGAGTAAGGAGACGACCTGGTTTGACGAATGCGTCCATTTCACATTTCTTATTGTTTGATTTTCACGGTTGGGGTTTTGATGTAATGCTACAACAGAAAGAACTTAATAATTTTCCCAGTGAAGTTGTTAATTAGTGTGACATGGAACTTGTAGGACTTGGCAGGCTCATAGGAATTACCAACTGAATAGAACTTCAAATTTATGAGTACTGGATTTTTTAGGTCATTGTCAGGAACTGTCAAAAATCCGTGGAATTTAAAAAAAAAAAAAAAATACCCCTTTTAAATTATTTGAAATTTTGAGAGTCTGCAGTGCTAAAATGCATGGTTTGTAGTGTTACTCTGTCTACCTGGCATGCTGTGAGATAAAAAAGTAAAGGTTTGCAACAATCTGTCAAAACTGCTGCCAGTTGTGAATTTTTTTGTTTATTTTGTTACTACTGTGCATGGCAACAGCATGTGCCTAAATTGTATTCACATATAATAAATTACGTACACTTAATAACAATAATCCACTTAAATTACATATTTAGGACCACCACTGGAAGAGTGGTGGGGCAGTTGATTTAGCTATCCAGCAGTCTGTCAACTGAGGTTATATCAGTTTATACTTATTGGGGTTTCAAGTAGTTAACTCAAACAGCACAAAAATTTTTTTGAAATTATTAATACATCTCTTTAAAATATCACTGTCACATGTTTGTGATTGTAAAAGACTGGCAAGTTTGGTGGAGCAGTTGGGAACTTTGAACCCTATTTTATTAAGAATATTGGACTATCTATTTTAGTTATTAATTTAAGATAGAATTGACCATATAATATCTCTGTTTTCTTTTAGGTTACTTATTTTAATTTTTCTGTGTACATATTTGGGGTTAGTGAATCTAAATTTTTCATCTCTTTTTATAGTTTTGATATGTTAGTTGAAGTAAGAGAATTCCAAATTATTGAACAATATTCTAATTTGGAGTACACTAATGAGTTGTACGAACAAAGGTTCTGGAATGCTGGCAGAATAAGTAATGCATTTAATTAAACCTATTAGTTTAGATGCATTATATGCTAGAGAGTCTACATGCGTATGAAATAACAATTAACCTCTCTAATAATGTGCCTAAATCTCTAATTAAATCAGTATGTTGAATTTTTGTATGTTTAAGTTTGTAAACTTGATGCAATGGTGGTCTTTTTCCAGAATATTAAATAACTTGTGTTTTATGAATATTTAGTTTCTAGGCATTATCATGACACCATTGGATATAACATTTGCATAATTTTGTAACATGTGAAAATGTAATGGTAACTTAATAAGTGCTTGCAATTTGTAAGTCATCTGCAAAGAGAACAGGTTGTGAATTATTTATTACTTGTGTAATGTCATCAATGAATATAATAAACAGAAGTGAGTGATGAAAGGCATTCTCTCGTTAAACACCTGAGACAGCAGGATACTGTGAAGATATTTTTTTTTGGATTTTTACTGAAAATTCTCTGATAGATAACTTCTTAAAATATTTGGTAATTTGTCAACAATAATAATATTAATTTATTTATTAATTAGTAAAAAAAAATGTTTACTGAAGCAAATGCCTTAGAAATATAAAAATAAAATTCAACTTGTTAGCATGAAGTAACTTCTTTATAAACTTGATTTAAAAAAAAAAAAAATAGTTACTGGAACTGGATGTTTGATTTACAAAGCCATGTTGGTTATTGGAAAGTTTATTTTTCAAATTAAAATATTGGTGTATATGTATTATTTTTTCAAAAATGTTTGAAAAACTACAGTGGAGTGAAATAGGACAATAGTTGTTATTTTAAATGCGGCTGCCATTTTTATGTTTTGGAATTACCATGTGCTTTTCCACAATTTACGATATTGTAATACATGCAATAAAGTGTGTTCTAGTTGTGTAGCTAAGATTGTAAAGTAGCCTTTGACAATGAAATTAGGTATATTATCAGGCCTGAGGAAAGAGTGGATTTAAACTGTTTCATACCCCATAATACTGTAGGCTACTTGTTATTTCTACAGGTAGAATAGCCCAGACATGTGGTACATCAATATCAACTTTGAGAATAAAATTTTTTACTCCTGAATAAACTCAGGCAAACTCTTCTGCAGATATTTCTGAAATTAACTCTGGACACATAATTTTGGAGGTCTTATTTTTTAAAAGTGATTTCATGTTTGTAACCTTTCATCATTTTAACATAATGCCATTTTTTTTGGGTTATTGTGTAAATTGATTGTTAATATGTTGCAACCAAATATTTTTATCATTCTTGAATTTCTATTTCGCTTGTTTTCTAAGCTGTCAATATTGTTTGTAGTGAATGTTGTCAATATTTTTCTTGTATATTTTATGTAAATACAGTTTCTTTTGTAATAATTTAATTAACTTTGAAGATAACCAAGTTGGATATTTAGAGCACCTTTTTATTTGTTTAGGTATGGTTATTGCCATGAACTTGAACATGTTACTTGTTAGATAGTTAACTAATTCATTTACTTATTTGTATTCATAAAGGATATGCCAATCACGATCGCTCATTAATTTAAATAAGTATAAATAGTCTCCTTTTCAGTAATTAGGTAACAGTTTGACTGGCTGATGGTAATTTATGTTTAAACAATTTTTTGTTTGCATGTTAAGTGTAGGATGATATAAACCTTTTTTACTAGTTCAACAAGAGAAAATATGATTTTTAATAAATTTAGATTTGAAAGTCATAGATCTAGTAGTTTAGTGTCAGTAAATGTTGTATTAAATTTTTCTAAAGACAAGTTACAAGTAAATTCTTATAAGAGGGTACATTTCTGCCTGGATGTTGTGTTAGAAATGTCTTGGCTATGTTTTAGTTTTATATTAATTCCTGGTACGTTGAAATCTCCTGTAATTATAGTAAAATTTTTGCAGTTCATAAGTTTATTTTGTAGCTGGGGAAAATAATAACTATAAACAATTACAGGGTAATCTGGTGGGATATAAATATTTCCAATTAAAAGTTTTTTATTGTGTTTCAAATAAATTTCTATCCATATTGATTGTAATGTTTGATCATCAAAGATCTCTACTTGGAGAAAGAAGTTATATAATTTTTGTTTACTGCTCTAAGTACACTGCCTCCTCTTGTTTTGTTTTTCACAATATTATTTATGTCTGTTCTGAAAATTTTGTAGCTTGGAGAAAAATATTGATCATTAATATAAAACGAGTGTGTCCTTATGGTGCAGGCTGCACACGTGACACATGATGAAAAAAACATTGTGGAACAAAGATAGCACCTAGTATAATCCTCTCCTCTCCCTTATTCTGCTTCTATTACCAGCCTGAGCACTCCTTACATGTGTATATCTTGGCATCTGTAGTTGGTCACATATCTCACTCTTAATTCATTTACCCCTTCATCCCCTTTTTCTCTTTCTCTCCCACTTAAGTTCTCTACCCAGCCCTTCCGGTTACCAACAATGGTACTGGCAAAATTATTTTTGCTTATCTAAATCCCAATTCTAGCTGTTTTAGGTTAGTTATTCTGCAGTACACGAACGATAAAAACATAATGATGTATTACAGACATTTGTGTGCTTCTTACTCTGCAATGATATGTAATTTCACCTTCTTTTGTGATAAATATTTTTTTAGCCTAAAGTAAAGCACGTATCATAAAAACTTTTTTTTTTTTCAGTTTTATTAAACATAACTTTATTACTTTGGCTATTTTTTACAAAATTAAAAAAAAAATTATGGTTTGAGTTGATTTTTTACTAAGAAAGCTTTTGTTAATCAACTAATTTGGCAAAACAGTAAACAAGCTCTTTTTCCAATTCCAGCTTTAAGTACACATGTTAGTAATACAAGTATGTTATTGCACAACATGATAACTCAAAACTCTCTTCAGTAATATCATAAGCTGATTGAAAACTGCATATGTAAAATTATACTATGATAGGAACGAGGTGAGTGAAACTAGTGGAATAAACTGAACAAGGGGTATAATATCCAAATCCTTTTACAGGCAGCTAAACACACTCATTACTTTCTCTGTCTACCAGAATGTTGTACTGTACACTGTTGCCATATTTCAGCAGCCAGAGTGCAACCAGAGCTGCAAAGGCAAATTCAATGGAAAACTAACTATTTTGACATTATTGTAGTTTGCTGCAGTCACCACAGTTGGCCTGCACACTAGCATGAGAAAGTCAGGCAATATTTACTGAAATACAAACATTCATTTCAGCCTATTCCCAGATGGAAAAAAGTTTTATCTGAAATTGTCCAGATTTGGTCAAGATATACTTTTGTAGCCTAACATCCTAATAGCTTTATATAGCTTCAGGAAATATGAAGAAATAAAATACATAAGCAGATTAAAATTTACTGTTTCTGTATTACAGTGAACCCTCGATAACTCGGACTAAAAAGGAGGAGAAGCTGTCCGAGTTACGATTTGTCCGTGTTATCGAGGGATGTCCGGAGAGGTGGGGTATCAGTCATTAATCACAAGAAACGCGAAGAAATTAGTACGCTATTATTTATACAAGCAAAAGAGGCTGCAATAAATACTGTATTGTACGTAACTATCGTAACAAGTTACGGGAGGGCCACCATGCAGTGGGAAAATTAATGTAATGTGGAGGACTATAAAAGAATGTCAAACAATGTGGGCAGTCAGACCTTTATTTATTTTTTATGCTGTTACTTCTGGCTGATTCTTTTTATCTCTGTGCTAGAGGGTGGCACCAGGCTCCCTTCTATCTCATAAAAGTTTTCGTCTGGCTGGCGACAGCCAATGTGTGTGCGTGTGAGAGAGATAAGAAATGATCGTTGGAGATAAGCTAGGGAGGTTGCGAGCGGAAGTAGTCAAGGTCAACCGGTACAGTCTCGTGCAATACAAACGCCGCACGTGACCACACACATCTCACACAATATGTTTACATTGAAAAATACCGTACGTCTGTATATTACAGTGTAGGGGCAGCTGATAGTTACTCTACCCTCCTACAAAGTTACAAAGGTATAAAATTACTTTTCCTCGTATACATGAATAAAAACGGTACTGTAATTAACAATCCTTCTGGGTCACTGTACATTATGTGAACATATTTTAACACTACTTATTTTAAAATTTAATTTTATGTATGTAAATTGCATCATAGAACACATAATTTACAGCTGTATTCTTACACAAATTGTTATATTATAAAACAATAAAATTTTAATCATGTTCTACAGAGTTACCGTATTTACTCGCGTAATCGCCGCATATTTTTGACCAAATTTTAGGCCCAAAAAATGAGGTGCGGCCATTATAAGGGGTTTCCAAAAAATTACCTTCTAAATTTTTTTTGGTGTAGAATATAACAAATGTACATTTTTTTTCTATATTTACTCGTTCATGACGTGAACATTTCTTCTAAAATAAAGAAAAAGATTTTGTCGGTGTATAGTAAAATGGAAAAATTAAGACTACAAAATCTTGTTAAACCATTCACGTGCGTCACTCAATGAAAATCGTTTAAAATTATACCGCATAAGACGTTTACATTTTACGGTCCATTACATGTACGCTATTATTTCCCGTGAAACGTTACAACTCTCCAGACACCGTTACGTTATCAACAGAGCATCATCAACAAGCGAGCGTGACTCGTGTCCGGCTTGGGCATGGATGTTGTTTTGTTCTTTCACCACCCACATCAGCTCTTGAAAATATTGTTTTTAAAGGGGCGTAAAACCTTCTCACCAATTTTTTTACATCGCAATGCAAAGCAATGATTTTTAGTATTTCTTTTTAATGTCCGGGACAATTTGTTTTGCAACCGTGAATTCATTGTACATACCAGAACAAAATAATTTTCCGTTTATGTGTCATAATAACCCGTAGTTACTGTCATTTCACAAGCACCACATTGAAATGTTTATTTACGACACACGTGCGTGCCTGGCTCGCTGGGCGAAGAGGGAGGAAAGATAAAGAAGTGAGAGGTCGGCCTGCTGCGTTGCTTCTTTATTTGCGCGTCGCGCGCCTCGCTAGCAACACTTTATCACATGGAACTTGCCAGGTATTTACTGTGGGATTATTTAAGGCTAAGTAGCGATGGACGACTTCGTTATAAAGTTTAATACTGATCTAAAGTATAATGTGATGAATTTAAATCCAGCAGAAACAATTTTTTATGTCTTTTAAGCAAAAAATAATTAATTAAAAATTATTAAATTTTTTTAAAAATCCTGTCCAAGTTATCCGAAGTCCGGGACATCGAGGTCCGAGTTATCGAGGGTTCACTGTATTCTAAAATTTAATTGAAAAATACAATTTATATTGTATGACAGCAGATCATTAAAATTTCAGTTACACCAATTAAAAATCGAATTTCGGAAAATTGCAGAATGAGGTTACAAAGTCAATTATGCTTAACATTGTTAATTGCAGGGAAGAACCAACAAAACAATAATGTAGAAATAAATATGAAAATAATCATTGAGCTTTTAACTCTTTCACTGTGGGATAAAAAAATTTAATAATGACAAGAAAGTGTAAAGAATTTTTTTAAAAAATAATTTTTTTTGTTAATTATTTATTTTTGGTTAATTTTAAGCAAGAAAACCACATAAATAGTGTTTACAGAGTCATTTAATTTGGTGTTCAACAAAAGTTAAATGTCGCAGTTAAGCAGTATTTTGTATATTCAACTTTAGTTGAATATCGCATTTAAGGAATTAAACATCGCCTGAAATTATCGAAATTTTCAAAATATATATGTCATGTAAAAGTCTTAATAGAACAATACAGTAAATTTCACAAGTCAAAATTTGTAACATTTACTAATGCTAACAAGCTTGACAACCAAAAAGTAAACAATTATCCGACTATAACCATGAAAAATTTTCTCATAAAATGTTGAGAAATTTTCCAAGATTTTGTTACAATACAAGCATGTGAAAGTTATCACAAGCTCAGGAAAATTTACATGATTATGACTTTTCTATACAAAAAAAAGGCCACAATTAGTCAATATATTCAATAATGAATATATAGGGGCACAAGCCTTAAAAATACAAACAATTGTAAAACTTGACCCTCAAGGCATACTACATCATGAAAATAAGGCACAACTAATATTTTCAAGTGATACTTGCTCACTTAGCACTCATTGCAACAAGTGACATAATTTGCACAAACTTAAAAATTTGGCAGAAAACATTTGCATGTACAGAACACTATAACCATTTTACCAAAACATGAAAATTAAAGTACGAACTCATCAAATGGGGAAATTTATCACTGTTCAGACGGAAAAATCCAAGGACCCAAAGGGTTTATGGACACGAGTTTCTCAAGAATCACAAAAAAAAAAAATCTCTACCAGAATTTAAAACTAGCAAAGCACTAAACTTACTAGCCTAAACAAATGCTTGTCACACTACTTATAAGTAGGACTTGGTGTAAAGGTTAAAAAGGTACATAATCATGATTCATCGTTACAACTGTGGAGGTATGATTCCAAAAGCATGAAAACATGATAAATCACTAAGCTGAAACATTAATTTCAAAATGTAGGAAATAATTTGTGAAAAAATTAACCTAAAAAGCACTATTGGGATACTTGACACTGATAAGCACCTAACCACTAGCAGAGTGAATATATGCAACACTAGATTGCTGACCCTACATGTTTACTCTGAAGCTGCCAAGAAGAAAGTGGACAATACCATACAGCCCAACGATCACTGCAACCGGCCAAATTAGATTGCCACTAAGCATGCGCAAGCCACCAAGGTAGAAAGAAAGTTGGAGTGTGGAAGGACGGAACAAGCAACTAGTAACTATGAATTACGCCACCGTCTACAAAGCCCAGATGTGGTGCACATTTCGTAGAGATAACGACAGTAAAAATTGGCAAATAATTCACCACAAGGTGCACTGTTACTGAAATATTTTCCTGAATTTTTTGTAAAAATTTTTTGCTGTGGCTTATGCTTTGCAAGTGGCCTATACACATTAAAAACAGGGTGGTTACAGGCAGGGAAAACAGGGAAATGTCAGGGAAATTTAGTGTGTCAGGGAAAACAGGGAAATGTCAGGGGATTCAAGTATTGTGCAGGGAATTTTGTTGAAAACATACCTAATTTGTCGGTTTGTCATTTTTACACAGTAATTTGATGCATGCATCTGCATAAAAATTATAATCCTCCGGTTGATATAAATTTCGTAGTGTACCGATTCCCTTTTTATTTTACTGTCTTCATTTCAATATTTTGATTTTACGTTGGTTACACTTGTAAATAACATAAAGTAAAAATTTCAAAGTGATATTATGATGAATTGTTGTTCAAAATTAACTTGATTCTTCGACTGAAAAGTTTAAATGTTTCTTCCTATATATACTGTACATGAAATGACTGCTGTGGTGGTATGCAGATACATTAGTTTTTATTAGGCTTATAATTTTTGTGAGAATAGGTGCAACTGTGTGAACTTTGTTTTAAAATTTGACTTGTTTTGTGAAAGTGATATTTTTAACACAAGTACAGCACCAAATTCTGTACTTGTGAAGAGTTCTTTAATGTCATTGCAAGCGATTATTTGGTAAGTAATGTTACAATTTAATTTAAGGCATATTAAAATCAGATTTAATTTACATTTGGTTGTGATTTCTGGTCAAATATTTTTCAGAAGAAAAAAAATATAATTTGTTACATTAAAATATTTCAGTTGTACAAATGTCAGGGAAATGTCAGGGAATTTTTTGGCAGGAACTCTGTAGCCACCCTGAAAAACTGTATATTTTTTTCATTTGAGGTACATATTTCTAAAAACATGTTTTTTTTTATGACTACAGATATTTTAGGATTTACTTTACTTGAGAAAACTATTATTTATTGTGATCCTTACATTTTCAGTGTGGCAAAATTATCTATAAACAGTTTTGTACTATTTGCTTTACTTCACAAATTTTCTTCATTATCTTTTCTCCTCATTGTTACCACCACCAAACACAAAATATAAATTTGGCGTATTAAGCTATTTAATATCTGCTCTGTAAGATCTTGTGCACACTGATGTGTAGTTTGTTGTGGTACACCCAGTAGCTCTCCGTTCGCCATTGGCCTGTTGTTTACGGGTGACTAACTGTGGTGT
Organism: Medauroidea extradentata; assembly: GCA_003012365.1. NCBI lineage: Eukaryota > Metazoa > Arthropoda > Insecta > Phasmatodea > Phasmatidae > Medauroidea > Medauroidea extradentata. The sequence continues at coordinate 37,968 of PNEQ01092584.1, forward strand.
TAGTGAGGTTCTTACCGGCTGGTCACACAGTGCTGCGAGTGCAGGCTGATTAGTCCGGGAGTCTGTAGGTAAGAGCCATGGCAGACAGACTGCATGGGCCGCCATCATGCTCGTATGGACCCCACAGTGATGCATCACAAGCGATATACTGCACATGCAATTGCAGTATGGATAATAGGAGGAGACACACATGTGATTACTTCAATTAATCTCTTTAACTGTGGCAATTTCTTAGTCATCTCATCTTGGCTCTCTGCTATCTAGGGCCTGGTGGTGAATTGTAGGTGGCAACATCATATCTCCATAGTGATAAAGAATACTGTGAAATGCCCCCCCCCCCATGAGACATTACAGTGTAAGTTATGTCAGAAGTGGGATCCCAGCTTTTTACAGTTATATATTGAGAAACCTGAAGTTATAGTCGGTTCTAATCATGTGACTGTTGTTTTCACGCAGGAATTTGCTGTTATGAACATTTACATGTTATGATACTCATGAACACTTGTGCGCTAAGCTGTGCAGAAGCAGCATTAAAAGTGTCTCTTGATGAGTGCTGCCCCCTACTGCACTATCCAGTCTGCTGGCCCAAAATTTGCTGGTCATCACACCTCCCGTTGCCTGCAGTGCAGACTGCTTGGAGTACAGGAAACTTGAGTTGTTCGCAGCCCACCAATATGTACAGTACACCCACGATCTTTATGACTACCTGAAGATTTTCATACAGCTTGAACTATGACATTGCTGGAGTGAAGTGAGATGCTCTTTCCTGTTATTGTCTACACATTAGTCACTATGGCTGCAACTGTAGTATTGGCATGATGCGATCTTGATCTTCTGAGCAACTTTTAATCTCTTAGTGTCCCGACTAGAGGTGTAGAGTGCGAAAATGAAGAGCTCAAGAGAAATGCCACCAGTACGCCAGGTTCTGATGTGTCTGATGCTGCTACAACACCTGTAAGAAATTTTACTATGTTGCTGACAGTTACGGTAATTAGTGGTAAGCAGGAGATAATGTTAGTTAAAGTATTATTTTTTTTAACTTGAATAGGTTGTTAATGTTTGTGGCTGGTTGGAAAATGAGCTGTTAGCCTTTGTTAAGTTTTGACTCGCTGGTGAAGCTTTGGATTTTGTTCTTGCTGTTAGTACATGCCAGGAAGCTAATACTGCAATGAGCTTGAAAAACAATTTTTGTAATGTTTTTGGCAGAAAATCCAGGACACATTTTTATCGAGAACAGTTGAACAATCTAATAATTTTTTATCATCAATCTGTTGAATAGTTGCTGATAGAATACGCAAAGTTAATGCCAATACATACAAGTTAAGTTCTCAACAGTTGAAAATAATAAAGCTTTTGATCGTGAAGCTGACAAATGAGCTCTTGATACTTTCTTGAATGGGTTAATGGGCAAGGTATGCAATATGATGTACATTTATCACCAACAAATATTTAAGATGCCCTTGAATCTGCTATAAATGTTGTTGAAGCTTGCAAACATCCTTGTAGAGAGACGGTAAACACAGGTAAGTCAGTATTTGCAGTTAATAAAGGAGTGAAAAAATGTTTTTTCTACAATAAGTAAGGTAACAAATTTAATGGCTGCCACAAGAAGGCAACATCATGTTTTGGTTGTGGGCAATCAGGACGTGAGTGTTGTAACAAAGGGCAGAGTTACAAGAATCCAGTTCCTCCTGTAGCCAAGAAGGTAAGTTAGACGTTCAAGGGTCTAGGCTAGTCACAACTCCAAGTCTCCTGTAAGTTGCGTACCTGTGACAGTGTCTGACAGTGACTTTAATGATAGAACAATGGTTGTGCATTATAGAGATAGACCATTCAGTTTGTTAATAGATACTGGCTGTCGAGTATCACTATTTGGCAGCATGTTGATGGAGACTCAGCCTTGAAGAGTCTTGGAAAGCCTAAATTAAGTTAAAAAAACTTAGCAGCAATGACTGTTACTGTACAGTAATGTGAAATAGCCTATGATGTGTGTACAAGTCATCCGTAGTAATTGTAAGCGTATTTATGGCATTATCGGGTTGGGGTTTGACACATCACTGAGGAATGAAAGATGTAGCAAAATTTTTGGGAACCAATTTGTACTCTTTGTTCAGAGCTTTGGTAGGCAGACTTCCTTGGGTTTGTGTGAACGAGTTTGTTCAGAAAAGGTTACTCAGTCCCCAGTACATTTAATAGCGTCTGAGAAAATACTGCCACGTACAAAAAAACTGGTCTGCTTTATGGTTCTCTCTCAAATGTTCTTGAAAAAGATAACTGTACTGTGTTAGTAGAACATGTTCATGACTGCGATGTTAGGATAATCAGCATTGCTATGTGGCCATTTATGTCTCGTGAAGGAAAAAAAGAAGTGTTAGTAAACATGGTAAACATGATGACTTACAGAAAAGATTATAGTATTGTAAAAATATTATTTATGAAGGGAAGTGAATCCTGTTAAAAACATAAGTACAGACAGGCACAGAGTTACATAAGGCACAACTTATGTAAATTTACAGCTACGTAACTTCACAGTAAATAGCACGAGGATTTGCTTGGGAAAGCAGGGGAAAAAGATGTATGCAGTTTTTTATATATACAGTGAAACTTCCCAATACCGGACACCTCTGGTGCATAAAAAAATGTCCAGTATTGGGAAGTGTCCGCTATTAGGAATTACAGTAGTATATAAAAATATAGTACATATATAAAAAATTTAAATACAAAAATGGTAGACCTACATAATTTACTTAACTCTATACTGCGTTAAACTCTCGCTAGTCCAAGGCCGAATTTTTGTGGTATTTTCGGAGAAATTTTAAAACCTTTTGACGATGTACGGCAATAAATCTTACCACGCGCTGATACAGCTGGCTGGCCGACGTGACTCATCCACACACACTAGCGCACGCGAGCATGAGACTGTGTGCCTTGGCTACACGTCGCTCGCTCTCGCTCGCACTGTCAGCCTGTTCGGCACGTGAATTATTTCCGAGTCGTGTGTCACAGTTTCCGAGATCGACGTGGGTATTTATTAAAAAAAAAGTTTGATGCCAATGTTTTCTGGTGCATAATTTACGTTAACTGCAGCTCATGTCACCCTAATTTGTCCATTGTTCTCAACGTGTGTGTGAACAAATCCTCACTCTATAG
>PNEQ01092584.1:41217-75206 GCA_003012365.1 Medauroidea extradentata
ATTTTCATACGGCTCACTTAATTGAATGAAAGGCATGAAAAAAAAAACGTTTTCTACACTATCAATCTGCCGAGTAAACGTCACAGCCTCAGAAAGAAAGAAACAGAGGCTACAAAACCACTCAAACGTTAGTGTATCTACAGTCAGTCCATCCGTTTTTGGGAATGTACGTTTGCTGGAACCGCAGCTATTCTCCGTCGACGACTTCAGTATTGCTTCTCTATTTTTTATTGTGTCGGCAATCGTGAGTTTTCCCCACGTCGAACTTCGCAGCAACGTCACGGACGCTTAATTTTTCTTTTTCACGCATCCTAATCATAGCTAATTTATCCTCTTAAGTTAAACGTTTACGTTTCTGAGACATTTCACACAAAATAAGTCACTCGATTACGACTGCTACACTATTATGTGAAGTGCATGAAAAGAAGAGTTAACAATGACTAAGCACTACAACACACGTCGCATGTGTGTGTGGTGGGAGGACCGAGTTACACGGCAGCTGAGCGCGTGCGTGTGTGTGGGGGGGGAGGGGTCGAGATAATGCGAGGCTACGCGCTACCTGCTTACAAGGGGTGTACAAATCGCACTTTCTAAGTTACGACTCGCTGCCGAAACATTCATTGAAGCTGCTTTGCAACTGTTTTCGTGCCCCTTTTTTGCGCATTTCGTCCGTTATTTACTACTTATTATGTGTCCGCGTCCGTTAATAAGAATGTCCGTTATTTGGAGAGTATTTCTCCATAAGGCTCCATGTTAATCAGACGGTGATTGGAAAAATGTCCGTTTTTCGGAAGTGTCCGCTAAGGGAAGTTTCACTGTATATACACACACACGCACACACACACACACACACTCTCTCTCTCTCTCTCTCTCTCTCTCTCTCTCTCTCTCTCTCAGATATATTTTTTTTTTCAAAATAAGAAATTACACAGTTTTGGCTGAAATGTCAGTGGACAAACATTTTGGTCCTTTCAATTATCCAGAACCATAACATTTACCAATTTGAAAAAATTAGCCAACATGTTAAAAATAATTTTAAACAAAGCTGCTCTACAGATTTCTGATAACTGCTCTCGTTTTGAGTTATAAATAATTTATTGTGAAAACAGTAGGAGCAGGAGAGCATGCATGGCCTTAAAATAGCACCAAGTGGTTTGAAATTTATAGAGTTAGTGAATCATCTCATTATTAAGATCACAGGTGAGGCTGCAAGTGCGTATGCAGGTGCAGGAAGCTAAATTCATTAACTCCTAGGATAATTAATTACAGAGGTTAATTATTAGCTGTTAGAAATATTTGTCGATGAATCTGCTCTATCTTAGAGGCAGATGCCAGTACAGTAATTTATTTCAAAGGATGAAAAATCAATGCCTAGATTCGCAAAAGTTTGTATTATGAAATTATTGATTTTGATTTTATGATGATTGATTTTAATTCTTTCAGAAACTTGAAACTTAAACCACTTGCAGTTTATCACTCCCAGAACCTGCAAGCATTTACGAAAATTTACCAGAGTAAGCTGCCAGTAATCAGTTAGGTATCGGCTACACGTGCGCTATTTGGAAGTTGCTTCAATAATCATTTTGTTCCCGAGGCAAAGGAATATTTTGGTAAGAACAGAATTTCATTTAGAGTGCTGCTGGTCGTGATAATGCACCTGGTCACGCAGAAGAATTAAAATACTTTCATCTTAAAGCTTGCTCGTTAATTACACAAGTATTTCTAATTTTTAGTTACAGAATGACGCACACTGTCCAAACTGCATCCTGTACACAGCACAGTTATCCTGCCTTAGTAATTTACTTAACACTTGCACAGCAGACAGGTATATTAGGGAGTGCTGTTTCTTTCTCCACGAAAGTAATGAATCAGCAGAGAGGTACTCAGTGCGACTGCACTGGTCAGGCACAGGCATCATCTGTGTCAGGGCTCTGACAGTAGATAGGGGCTAACATTTCTTATTGTGAGTCCCTGTATCAATGCCAATCTTTAATATTTACTAGTTGATGAACTTTTTTGTTCGATTATATAGTCTTGTGTCAGAGTTTGTTACGGTTGGTAATCTCAAACATAAAATTTTAATCTAAATATTCAATACATAGTTTTACAATTTGAAAATTATTTAAAAGGCGTATTAGTTTAGGAATGTTGTCGCCTTCAAGTTAGGCTGCCGAAATCGGGGAACGTGGCTTGGCTGGGGTATGAGGCTAATGAACTTTTTTCATTCACACTTGTTCATTTCCATATATGTTGCACTTTGTTGTCGTTGGCAAGAACTTGTGGAATGGTGATTGTGGTTGACTACGAAATACTTTTATTATGTGTGCGAGGTGATAGAGGTATTCTAACTGGCGTTTGATGGGAGTGAACTCTATTAGTCAATTATTTAGATAGTTTTATCACAACTTTGTAACATTTTCTGTAAGTTTGTTACCGGGCAATCTTGCGGCCAGTCCATGTTAATATTGTGCATCCTCGCACATTTCAGATAGTATGGAATTTAGTTTAATATAACGAGCAGTCAGGTACAATATATGTCTAAGACTTTATATTTGCATACTAGTAATGTATGAGGTAAAAAAAATGCCAGAATTAACCTCTGAAAAGTTCTATAGGGAATAAGGATTGCTGACACATAACCACTGCTGTGTACATCAATCAAGAGTTTACTGTGAACAAATAAATTTAAAATGCTAAAAACGTACATGCTAAGAAGGCATAATAATTAATATCGGGGGGTATGTATGCAGCTTGGTATACAAGACCACAATATAAACAGAAGATTTGTACACATTTTCGTAGGTGCCAGGACTACAGCCACAGTGCAGCTATACAGTTGTAGGCATGTAAGCAGTACCATTAATTTTGGACACCCATGCTAGGCACTGTGTAGGCAAAGTTAATTTTAGTGTACATTTCAAATGATAGCTGTTTGTTCTGCACAGTTTCAGTAAGAGATCTTTTTTGGTTAATTACATGATACTGATCATTAACCAGCATGAAATGTAATGTGACTATAAATATGCTGCGTGGAAGGCTTTAATGATAGCTTTTGGTTATTTTGAAGATCCCAGTAACGTAAAATGATGTTGAGAATATTATACATTTATTTCATTTACTGTGTTTAGACATGTATAGATTGCACATTTTACAAAAATAATGTATAGAATGTGAGATGCTACTAATGAGATATTGGGTATTGAAATAAAATTATTTTTCTCACCCAATTTCAAAAGAAGTAAAAAAATAAAAATTGGAGAGCTCATCACTTACATAGATAGCAAACAACTTGTGCACAAGTGATAGTATAATGTGAAATTAAATAAGTGCTCATGCTGCAGAAGTTTCACTTCTTCTTTTGTTTTTTGATTTAACAGTCAACATATGTGGGGAGTTGACAGTTGCCAGACACCAGACGTGAGATTTTTTCTTGAGATAGGTGTTGTAACTTGTATATCCAGGTGCATGATAAAATACACCTGGCTAAACAAGCATCTGCAGACAAGAATTACTGCTTTCTGTGCTAAGCAGTTGCTTGTGTGAAACATACAAGACAATCATTATTAACCATGTAGTTTTAAACAATAAATCTGCAGAAGAATTAAAAATTAAGAAATATATTACTTTACTGTATAATGAATTTTGACATTGCTGTTAGATTTATATTAAGGCTTCAATCTTTAATTTATCAGTGCCTTTGGAAAAAATTTTCCAGAATAAACAACAATTTATAAGAATTCCTTTCAGGTGAGTTTGTAAATGAAAATCAGTTATTTACTTTTATTCTGATTTTTTTGCTGATTATGCCTGAATTTGAAGTAGTTTTTTAATGTTTTTATTGTGTCTGCATTATTTTTAGTTAGCATGAAAACTAAGCCAAGTGAACAAACTCACCTGGAGAAATTTTTAACACACCAAAAGGATTTTCTTTTATTAATGTTACTTTGTTTGATGTGGGAGTTTCTAACGGTCAGATTTAGAACTCCTACACAGTCATAGTTCAGCGTACTGCTGGTAGATGGCTGGCGCATAACCCAGTCAAGCATTTTGAATTCTGGAAATGAGTTTGGCTGGTGTAGTGCATTTCTGGTGTGAAATCATAAATTTTTTCTAAACAAATAGTGTGTTGGATAGTGCAGTCTCAGTGACCGTTAACGTGAAGGTTACCAGGAAGTTGAATGAAAATAATCAGTATCAACTTTGAAATATAAAATAATAAGTGTTATTAAATGTGAATTCTCAAGTAGCTGTTCCTAGAAAAAAATATTGTCAGTCTTCGTTTGTATATTTGTGCATGTGGACACATGAATGAGACCGACATACTGGCATTACTTGTTTGTAAAAGCACAAAGTGATAGGAGATTGTTTTTAACATAAGTATATGTAAGGGAGGACACCTGGGATTCGACAGCAACCCAGGATTTGATAGGTAAACTTAAAAATATGGCAGAAAATGTACTCCTTGAATATACTGTTTCTCTATTGCATAATTATCTATGGACTCCGTACTTTTTTATGTGGCTGTTGTCTGTCCTTACTTTGTTGTAGTTTTGGCCCTATAGAAATTTTTTTCACTTCACGTGCTATTTCAGAGAAGAATCATCTTTTCTAATAGGAGTGAAGCGAGCAAGTCCACTTCATAAGCTTAGTATTGAGCAGTACATATTTGTTTTGTATTTAGGCTGGTTTGATAGCTCTATAACAGGTTGCTTAGCAACATGGCTACTACATCTATAAAAAATACATTGTTTTGGAAATATTTAAAAGGGCTATTGAATTGAGGAATATCAACGTAACTGTATTTCCCTCAATTTGATGGTGAAAAATTGTATTTGTGTTTCAAATACACATTTACAATTGTTCTCTGTCCTCCCACCTTTTTTCAAGTGGGAAAGTCACTCACTATAGTATTATGTTTGAGAAGAAGTACATTTACATGAAAATAATAATTTTTCAAAATATATTTGTTTGTTTAAAGAAATTACAAATCAGTTTTTCTTAAGATTTATTAGTGTAAAGTGCAGTTTTTTTGTATGTGTGTTTGATGCATTATTAAATAAAAATATTTGAATAAAAGTTTTCTAACAGATATGTTATGAGTTGCAAACATTCTTGAAATTTTTTCTGAAAATTTTGCTGACATTGTATTTACTTTCAAATCTGGAGATGCTGACTATTGAATCTATAAATGTTGGATTCTTGGCATCAGATTACAGGTTATTTTTGTGGCCAATTAAAAAAATTAATATGAAAAGACAACTTATGTGATTTCAGTAATACATATTTGTAGACAACACAGAATGTTACAAAATTTGTCCAGTTATATTTCTCTGTATAAAGAAAAAAAAATAATAATGTCTTTTTTTGTGTTACATTGGTGATATTTTAACTTTTACATACCATATCTAAGCAGTGTTTCATTGTCACTGTTTGTTTTAAAAAGTGCTGATGTGATCTGATTTTGTTGACAAAATTTGTGCTGTAATTTTGCATTTTACAGCCCACAAAGTTAGTTTACGAATTGGCAATTTAGAAAGATCTCACCATATTGAGATTTTCAACAGTAAGTGAAGCTAATGTTTAGTATGCTTAAATAGTAGTTTTCTATGCTAAATAAATGTCTGCGGTGGCTATTATAAGAAGTTAAGAAAACCTGTATAATAATGCATGTTATGGTTTTTTTTGCCAAATTCAATCAAAGCAATCTTTAAAATATTAATAAAGACAAATGGACATCATTAGTTGTAATCTCACATAAGGGGGCTGGTCCCAAATTAACTTTTTGCTGTGGAATGAAATATTTTTAATTGTGCCAAGAAACCGTAAACATTTTTTTAAATAAGCTCTTTTTTTGTAAACAGTTTATTTTTAGTTATATTTAAGCGAGAAAATGATAAACCTATGGTTTACAGAGTCATTTAATTTGGTGTTCGACAAGTCGCATGTCGCAGTTTAGAAATATTTTGTATATTCGACTACAGTCAAATGTCGCAATGAAGGAGTTAATGTTTGATTTGAAAGTTCATAGAAAACTCAATTTGGCTTTCCGACATATTTTTGTAATTACATTAAGAAGCCCAAATACTTTCCTTTAGGAATTAAAAACGGGAGTGCATCAGGACATCCCGTTGTGAACTGATATTGTCTGCGAAGAAAGAATTTAAAACACATAGCTGGAAAATAAATTTTGTAGGGCCTTGGAATTTATATAACTTGCTTACTTCAGAAATAAAATTATAAGCGGTAAAGTTTGGTGCAATTTACAAAGTATGATATGTACATTATTAAAATTGTCTTAGTGTATTTTTGAGTGGCGATTGTCACAATATTTGATATATGTGGTACAGAAGGTTAATAAAATTATTCATACTATAGTTTTGGCTTACATTTGAGTACCACTGCCTCATGGTTTTGAGTGTCCCTGCTCCACAATTTTCAGTGCTTCTGCCCTATAATTTTTACTGTTCGTGCTCTACAATTTTTTTATCCTCCTGCCCTGCAACTTTTTGTGCCCGTTCCTTACAATTTTTTGCACCCGTTCCTTACAATTTTTTGCACCCTTTCCTTTACAATTTTTTTTGCACCCGTTCCTTACAATTTTTCGCTCCTGCCCCACAATTTTCTGTGCTACTGCCCTACAATTTTTGGACTGCCTGCTCTGCAGTTTTCCATGCCCCTGCCTCACAATTTTCCTTACCCATGCTCCGTGATTTTTTGTGTCCTCAACCAACACATTGCATTGCATCTGCCCTGGCCACATGGTATTTAATGCACCTGCCTTCTAATTTTAGTGTCCTTGCCTCTATGCATTGTTTATATGACAATGATAATTATAATTTCAAAACTTCAGAGGTTTTGTTCTATCATCTCTTCAAAATTAAGAGACTTTATAGTCACAATTTTTTGGAAATTGTGTGGATGAAGTTTTGCCTAAATAATTTAAACGCTGTCATTTTGAAAGTATTCAGAGATAATTTACATTGTGATCTATTTCAATAACTTGTACAGTGGTAAGTTTTCTAACCCTAAAGTTAACTGTCTTTGTATCATTTGGGTCATTCTGTTTCTAATTTTTTGGGCAATGGACTTTTTTTTTTTTCAGGTTAATGCAAGTATGGCTTCAGGTAATTGTCCAAATAATGAAAAAATTTTTAAATAAAATAACTACTTGTTAAACCACAATGTTAAGAGTGAGTGAGTACATATTCTCTCATGGCCCGGTTAAATTTTTCAAATTTTAGTAAATGTTTTGATCATTATTAGTTTAATTTCCAATTATTTCAGTAAATGCTATGATTTGAAACCAGTGCGAAGAAACTTTAATTCTTCCTGGACATATTGCATGGTTTACGGATACAGAACAGTGAAAGTTGTTACATGTCATTCCACCTGGACCAATATGTACAGAGATGTAGGCGGACAGATGGCTCCTGTAATCAGTTACACAATAATCAGTTATACAAACCTTCTTCTGCGTCACTGTCACTTAATTTGCACTGTTGCTTAATTTAAAGAGCTAACTCCATTCTGAATTTATTTGACTTATAGGTGTTTGTTCATAAATAAAGGATTGAATTTCGAAATTTCCTATGGTTGATTTAAATTTCATTTACATCAGTTAGAAAGGCCTATGTGATTAAGCTACTAGCGCAGTGAACCCGGATTACTGGAAAAAAATCAGTAGCAAAACACAGCACAAGTTCACAAGGATTTTATGTTTTGAAGAAAACTGCATGCAGGTGAGCTTCACCCACATCATTAGATTTTAAGAAGACAGAACTACACCTGACGGCCTATGTTAACAAGCGGTAAACAAATTTGGAAAGTCCAGATAATGTCTGAAAAAGATTTAACGTAATAAAATACCTAGGTGCTGTGCACGTTAAATTGTGTCTTTTGATACTATTTCATCATGGAATTTGGGCTACAGCCCCTCGACATGACCATTTGTTTCGACGTCTTGATTTATTACTCTACAACATCCCAAAAATTTGGGCTACAGCCCCGTGACGTGTCCGTCTGTTTCAGTGTCTTGTTTAAATCTCAAACATGGCATAGACCAAACTCTCTAGAAGGAGTTCACACATGTCATCACAGGCCTCACTCTCATTTGCTGTCTCAAGGCTTTGATTATGTCACGTGATTTCAATATCACTGACCCCTCTAAAAATAAATGAAAATACCGCACAAAAAGTCTAAACTGTGTAAAATCAATACTGGATAAAAACATAACACAAAACATAGCTAACGATGCCACCACACGAGGCTAACTGTCCATAATACTATTTATTACACCTTAACTTCTGGTCTTCTCTGGATTACGTTGACTCATGACTGTGTTTTTTCCTTTTTATTTCTGAAACTGAGACAACTAAAAGAAAATCTTATTTAACTAAATTATTACCGAAATACAAGGGTACTACAGCAAATATCCTAACCTATCTTCCATAACAAAATACAAAGTTAAACTGTAATCTCGCAATGCTGCAATGTGTAAGAAGTGTAACACCAACTTTGGTACAAATAAAATTTATGTATTGCAAAGTATGTATTTAGTCAGGATGCCCTCAGCCGTGGAAAACGTGGTAAACAGGGATAAAGTTGCGGAATTTTGAGAGAGGCCTGGAAAAAGTTTCGTTATGCCTAATATACATTGAAAAATATAATGCTGGTTTTTTTTGTGATGATAAAGTATTTAGATGTTTTTGTTCTCATGATTGTTTTTAAACAATTATTGGCAGGATAGAAGAATATTGTTAAATATTTTATTTTTCCTAGTGTCCAGTGAATTTTTAAGTTTTCTAAATGCATGCATCATAAATATGTCACAGTGTTGAATGTAAACATGGAGGTACAATTTACTTTGCTTGCCAGTATCTCAAAATGGCATTTATGAGAAATAGCCCATGTTAATAACCTGAGTTTACAGTGGAGAGATTTGGTTGGCTCTTAATAACTATGGTCTTGAGAACCACTAGGAGGTGAATGATGTGTATGGAATAGCACTGGACTGCAAGGGTGTGTGCAATGGGAGATCTCTAGAAAATCAGTGACCAATGGCTTACAATTCCAGTGTGGGAAAATTCGAGCTGACCTACAGTTGAACAGGTTAACTATACCACATAGAGTTTACCAATTTGTTGACCTATCAGAAGAACATGCATCATCTTATCTGTAATTTGCAGTTTGTCTTCACTGAAATTAGCTTGATACTTTGCTTCACACACCTTAAAGATAGCAAGAAGATTGTATCTCAAATTACTGACCAGCAAAACATTTGTTAATGTACAGTTACCGAACACAATATCACCTCTTTCATGTGCCTCAAGTTTCTTGTTGCCATCTGCTACTACAACAGCAACTGGTTCAGCTAATGTTGCAATATTTGTCATGCACGACCTATATTTTTTATTTATCATGTGCTCCGATACACAAGAATCACGGACAAAAATAATAGAATCAGGTTGTTGCTTGCCATTCAACCAAGAGGTTGACGCTGTAAATACAACATTTTGATGTTCAGCACTCATTGTTTCAGTTCCAACATTTTCCTTGTGAAAACATCGCCCACTGCCACTGGAAACATTAACTTTACCAGGCATGTTGACATGTGATTCTTTTACATTAGATGACACAATCTTGGGCCAGTGCTGGAAAAGAAGATAACACTGAAAATATGCAGCCTCTGTCAACAGGGTTACCTGTGTTCTGCCGTTCTTACGCCTAGACATTTTTGTCCCTCTCCCTTAAGAGGCCATTCTACTTAGCTGTAATTTGGAACATCCTGCCATGTTGGGCGACTCCCTTGCAGTTAGATGTAGTACCTTATTGAACTAAACTAGCGACAGGAGACACCTTCCTTGGAAGAGACTGGTTGCCACCCTCATCCCAGGGAGAACAAGAAGTTTATTTACCCTTCCAAGAATTCTGCTTCTTTGCCGTCGTGTTGACACAGGAGACAAGTTTCTGAGGTTAGTACGATAGGAGAAATCAATATAATCAACTGTCAAACTGATGGTCTTCCTAGGATTAATTAAGCAACAATTTCGAGTAGGGAAATGTAGTAACACCTTTCTATACTTACATGCACACACCCATAAAATATTTGCTGAAATTTGTATTTTGAGTTATTTTTTAACTTAGCATTAGACAGTGACGACAAGTTTGTGGTTGTATGTAGAAGACCTCGGGGGCAATTTATGTTACTTTGAACGAAAGTAGGGGTTAGGCACACACTGATATTCCATAATCCTGCTGTAGTTATGCATTTTGATGTTGAAATAAAACTACTTTTGTGTATTTTTTAGGTTACTTAGAACTCTGGACATAAATAGTCACCATATTGATTTTTTGAATACGATTGTTGATAGTGGTTGTTCGTTTATTTGCAATATTACCCGGAGTGTCATTTCCTCATTTCATTGGAATATCAAAAAGTTTACCAGTATTTTTTGCAAAACTAAAAATCCCTCACAACTACCGACTGGCACATCATAAATACAAATCAGTAACATGCAGACATTCAGGTTAGTAATTTACGTGCTGCCATGCTTTAAATTTTCTTTCAAATTGACGAACGAACATTTTTAAGAGAGTAGGTCAGTACAATCTGGTTTACCAAAAACAGTAACAGTAATGATGATACCTTAAATATAGTGTATGTTACAAACTTGAAAACCAACAAATTGTCGCCAAATAAGAAACCCTCGTAACTCATTTTTTTTTTTGCATTTTAGCCCTATTGTATGACTGTTTCTGAACTACACAGTCTAAAAAAATGTTAGGTATAACAATTGATTGTAGCAATAACCATCAGCCAATGAGGAATACTCGTAACTCTTGACTTGAATCTTTGGTCAGAAAACGATGTCACTTCTTTAAAAATCCCCCTAATCACTATGTTTTACATAGCTGCTTAGGATTTGTAATCATATATCTAGTACAAAATTGCAGTGTTTCGTACCATAAATAATTTGTATTACAGTTTTTTGTTCCTCTTGAAAAATTTCCATTAATGGAGTTATGAGGGTATTTTATTAGTCCGATGAAATAGGACTTAATTAAAATAAAACTTTGTGTTTGATTTTGAAGCTAAGTAGCAGACATACTTGAATTAAGCATAACTTGACGTAGTCCAGACTTTATTATTTTTCGTTTGTTTGTTTCTTCATGGTTTTGTGAAGTACTGTAATAAAAACTAACTGAACTATTGTCACATTATGTTTTTATATTTCTCCGCACAGAATACATAATTATGTTTGTGTGGGGGTTTTAAAAATTAAAATCAGTGCTCTATGCTTGCAAAGTTTCCACAGCTACAATACTAGACAAGAGTTTTGTTTTCCTGGCTACAGAGTTTAGTAAAACAATATAGGCGGAAGTCAAAATATCTAAATATGTCTCGAGAAGCCAGTCAATTCACACAAATGTTACACGTCACAATAGAGCCGCAGATAATGTAGAGTTTTCGAATGGTGTCTAACAGCATTGGTAGCATTGTAAAATAACTTAAGTAGTTCATTTTATTTTCATGTAGTTTGGCTAAGAAAAACTAGACTGTAGTACACGAAAATGAAAGCAAATTATAGAAATATTTTTAAAATGCCGTAAACATTTCTCGAAAACTATTGAAACTGAATGGCAGATTGCTTCCGAAATGTACTTTCTGAAGTATCTAGACTGTAACTACGTAAACATTATCAATTTTTTACTGCAATTTTTAAAAATGTTTTTACAGAAGAAAATGTTTAACACAGTTATAAAATACTTAACAAAAATTTCACATCCACCTATTTCATTGGTGATCAAACATGTTTTCAAAAGGTTCTGTGTGTAGTAAAGTCACAGCTGTAATGAAGCATTTGACTCCCATTCGAGCTTAAATTTTAATCTGTCACAGTTTCTAATGCAAAGACGCAAGAGTACTCAATTTACTGCAAATATATACATGTAAACATATACTCCAAAATTTTATACAAACATAGCATTGTATGAAGATAGATGGCTAAATATAATACAGTTCAAATTAATACAATGTTCGCAATATGTGTTGCAAATTGAGATATACAGAAATAGTTATATCACTCTGCATGTGTCTTGTAATTTAAAATAAAAAACACACATAATTTAATTTACTTGTTTGCATAGAACTTCCCTAACGTTCTTGCAGCTAAAGGGAAGTATTATTGGGTTATTACTTTAACAGTTTTGACAATAGCAATGTTCACTGACAAAATTGACAATGATGTTCAATGATCTTGCATTACTAAAATAATAATAATGCAGATTTCATTGTGACTCTGCTTTTTAGTTGCAGGATTTTATTTACACATATTAAATAAAAAGTTAATAATGACTATTTGTGTAACCTAGCATTGTGTTCTAAAACACCAATTTATAATATTTAGCGCACCATATTTGCTGCTTTTAGTTTCAACATTCTGAACTTAACAAATCAAATACAGTAAACCTTTGTTTTACCAGACTAATTGGGGGGGGGGGGGGAGGTTGGTGATGGTGTGGTTCGATAAATCAGAAAGGCTGGTAAATGGCGAAGTACCAATATCTGCACACAGACATAGACAACAAGCCAATAGATACATACCATTATGCTACGCGTGGCAACGCAACGTGTTTATTGTTGTCAAATCGCTGGAAGTTGGTGAGGGGCAAGGTTTGTGATGACTAGTGGGAGTATAAAGATGAGCATGCGCCTTCGTCTGCTCATTGAGATAACAAATGTTGTGGCGGGGGAAGAGTAGAAGGAGAGGGATAGAAGGAGAAATAGGTTTGCTACAAGCTTGGTTTTATGTTACATTGTGTGGGGTATTATGTGACACGTGAACTGTTTTGTATTTCACAGTAAAGGGTTTATTTACTAAATATATAACACAAATAAAAATGTCCAGATAAACTACCGCTGTTTGCATTCCGATGCAATATCGTATACAGTATCTGTGAGATAATAATCTAGCCGCAGTCCTTGACTGTTTCTGAAGGGGAAGGGACAGAAATGTTGAGCATGAAAAAGGCAAAACAAAGAGAGCCTTGTTGACTGTTGTGGTGACTTTTTATGGGGTTATTCTTCATACATGTGTATGCCATTCGGTCACATACTGTTGTCATGCACAATAAATAAAAAAATAATTATCGTCTGCCCCAGGGGTAGCCCAAGATTGCGTAACTTATGTAACGGACGCGTGTGGACAGATGAATTGAATTTTTTATTTCTAAGTTTTTTGTAAAAAATGGCACGGAAATCATATAAATAAATACAATCTGTTAATTTAAAAGCCACAAAAGTACACACAAAATTAAATCACTTCACAATTGCTGTTAATTATGATTAAGTAACAAACACGGTACTGTGCATTTTTAAATCTGAAATGTCACTTCGCAGTTGCTGGTCATAACATTTGTTGTAGTAAGTTGTCCAGTAAAGTGTACTCTAGCCTATTCTGAATCAGAATTGATACTTGCTAGCTCATTGCAACTCTTGCTTGTTGAAGTCTGTGTCCCAGAAATGCTTGTGATACTCTAATCGCTTGTAACTGGCTTTGGGATAGGCTTAAAGAAAGTGTTCAACTTAAGCTGGGTTTTGAGGTGTGCTGTTTTTTAAATGATGATTTCCCTAAATGCACGAAAATGGGAGTAATATGGCTGGATTTCAGGATCTGAAATTTTGTCGGTGTAGGCAATGGTATCGTCCAGATGAGATCTTACCACAGACAAACTGGCTTTATGTGCTGGTGGCTGCTAATCATAATCATCTTCAATATCAGCATCAGCCATCCCCCCCACCAAGACTTCTTCCGATTTCTCAATTTCAGTTAGCACATGGAATCCAGGATCCTCTTCATCTTCTTCCAACCACTTCATGAGGTCGTCCTGTGTTGTTACTTTTTCTCCAGCCACCTGTAATGCAGTATGGTAGTTAGCCACTTTGAAATCTTGAAATTTGAAGTCAGCATCAATGTCGTCCAGGAGTTTCTTCCACCTATTTTTCAAGGTTGTGAATTTCACTGCCTTCCAAGCTGCAGCAAAGTTGAAATTTGCCGATTTTAGATTGTAGTTGCATAGGTTCTGCAGTGTGTGTTCACTTGACTTATCATTCTCATCACATTCTTCCTCTAATATCACCAACACTTCCTCTAAAAATCTTTTTCGGTACAGCCTCTTGGTAGCAACAATAATTCTTGATCTAATGGTTGAAGAAGTAAATTGGTATTCTTGGGTAAAAACATACATGTGAATTTACAATCTTCATCAGACAATATTGCTTCGGATGGATGAGCGGGAGCATTGTCTATTATCAGAAGAACCTTGACATTTTTTGGTGATATTTTCAGTATTTCCATCTTATATCTTCGTGATTCTGGGATGAAATGTTTAAAAAACATATCTTTAAAAATGCCTCTTGTAAACCGGGCCTTCTTGGAACTGTAATAATTACAGGAAACTCATTCATACAGTCTTTTATAACTCGTGGTCACCTTGACTTTCTAACAATGACTAAAGTTAGGACACAATATGACCCATCTGCATTTGAACAGAGCAAAGCAGAAATCCTTTCCTTACTTATTTTCCATCCAGGAGTTGAAGTCTTGTGTTTAAATGCCTGTGTGTTCTCTGGCAGTGATTTCTAATAAAGACCTGTGCCATCCACATTGTACATCTGAGACAAAAGTAAGTCCCTACTGTCAGTCATGTTTTTTAGCTTTTTTCGGAATGGTTCAATTTCTTCTGTTCAAGCACTTAATGCTTCCCCAAATGTTCGTTTGTTAGTTGTTCCGTGGCGATTACTAAAGCACCAGAGCCATCTATCTCTTGCTTTAAAGTTCGTCATTTTTGTGTTTTGCGCTAGTTTGTTGGCAGCAGATATTATCTCTACACCTCCCACATTTACACCACACGAGCATTGTTAAACATCCACTTAAACACTGCCATGTCGTGTGAAGATGCTTTAGCAGGTTTCATGTGTTTCCTGGGTCCAACAGTAGCACTTTCTATTTTACCTTTTGGTTCAACATCATATTTCAACACATGACTCATCATGTCTTTTGCTTTACGAATGTTTAACACGGCTTTATGAATGTTCAACACAGTTTGTTTCTTGACACTATAATCAGCACACAACTTTGGTACCAACAGACTGACATCTAACTTTCCAGAAGTTCATTTTATTTGGCTTAATGTTAAAGTTACTCTCTTTCTTATCTTTCCTGTTGCAAACGCCATTTCATGAAAGAAAAATGCACAATCTTGAACGTATATGCACAGCAACTGCATAAAAAATTCAAGTAGACAAGAGAGTTGTTCTTGCCCAGACACATCAAAACACTGATGAGCGACTAGCTCTGCTTACTGTCCTCCGCAGCTATCTGTGCGCGCGCCTGATGTCACTCACAAAAACACTATAATCAGGTTGGTCTTACGCTGTTGATCTTACAGTTCTGTAAAAAAAAAATTCAGGTAGACAATCATTCTTGCCCGGACACTGCATATACTCCAATGCATGATAAAATTAGCTCTACCTATCGTCGTACGCAGCTATCCATGCACACGCCTGATGTCACTCAACCAAAGCACAATATCCAGGTAGGTCTTGTGCTGCATGTGAAAAGTAAACTAGACAGAATAGTTTTGTATAGACAGATTTTGTTTGTTAAATATGAATTCCGCTGAATGAAGGTCCGATAAGCCTAGGGTTTACTGTAATTGGTTTACTAATGCACATGGTTTGGACATCACTAGTAGCACCTCTGTAAATACAAGATAGTGTCTCCTATGTTTTTGATTTATAACAGCAACAAAGATAATTGTGATAAAAGTTTGGGACTTTGTCCAAAATGATTACGTTATTACTTGCACTTGTACGTTTAAGATTTTACAACATATACTATTTTTACATTGAACAACACAATAACGTTATTTTTAAATGGAACCACAATTTTGTATTAGATTTTAGTTTACTTAGCCATCTCATTGTAGAAACAACATTATTAACAATAAGAAAACATCTTGTAATCTCACCCAGTCACTTCCACTACACCTCTTCCGAGGGCCTCAAAAAGGTTACGTGCCAGTTTGTATTTTTTACATTACATACATTATATCCTTGTACTTTTTCAACAGGGCCGGCCTCAGTAACATAGTCGGTTAGGAGCCGGTCTATGGTGCGCGAGGTCCTGGGTTTGAATCTTGGCTCAGAAAAGGAAGTTGTATTGTCCGTTCATCTCACTTCACCCTCATCAATTTTTGAGACCTCGTTATTAAAGGGCCACCTCACCTTGTCCTTCAACATGGTAACGTCCACTATGCAACTTAAAACATTTCGTTATCATTGTTTCCAAATGTGTTGAGAGATAAGGTGTGGCCACTTCTCTTTGTCAACCTCTTTCAAAGTTACATCCTTGATTCTTCTGTCACTCTTTTGACTTCTCCTGATAGCTTTAAGTTCCAACAATTTGTTCACTTCACACTGAAATTTTCGTTGTCCACACTATCACTTTGATAACTCGTATATTCTTTCAGCACTGTCTCCGGCATTTTCGTAAAGGTCATTCAGGATAAAGTGGGCACTAAAAATTTAACCTTTCAAAAATATCACTTGCAGTTGAACCATTGAATTCAATGTTAACCGTAGTTGCTTTACTGTTTGTATGGTTGGCAGCAAATTGCCAATTATAGTTCCGTTTATATTCCTTTTTTAATACAACAATACTCAAATTCAACTGAATTAGACGTACGTGTATTTTCTGGCTAATCAATTATTTTTGTCATACTATATAGGTTTCTACAAGACGGCACAATTTATCTTACACGTGCGAACATCAAGTGATGTGTCCAGAGAGGTTAGACATTTCCCGTCATTACCCGTACGCACGGAAATATACGAATTGCCTGAAAATAGATACTAAGCAGGGCTTTTTTTAGTGCTCACATTACTCTGAATCACCTATATGAGTGTAGCACCAGTAATTTCATGCCAACAACAGTTATTGAGTTTCTCAACTTCTGTCACCATAATTGTTCACTTTCTATGATCTTAATGGCAAGACAATTGAAATAGTCTTCCCGTAGC
This sequence comes from Medauroidea extradentata, assembly GCA_003012365.1. Classification (NCBI taxonomy): domain Eukaryota; kingdom Metazoa; phylum Arthropoda; class Insecta; order Phasmatodea; family Phasmatidae; genus Medauroidea; species Medauroidea extradentata. The sequence goes on from PNEQ01092584.1 coordinate 58,301, forward strand.
TTCTCTTATAACCTTGTCTTTTGGATTTGTTTCAAGATGGTTCACACCAGTATACCCCAGTTCATTACCCAAAACTGTAGGTACAGTTTTCCCTTTATCACTCCGAAATTATAGTCCGTTATCTTACATGGTCTTTTTGATTGTTCTGCCTCAATTACTATCCATAACTTTCTCATTGAATATAATTTTACAAATTTTGGGAATGTATCCAACATTACTACAAGATATGGATGTAATATTTTTTGGACAAAACCCCATGTCTGTTAAAGTAAACTGCAGAGAATAGGAAAACATAAATTAGCAATGAATCTATGAACTTGCAAAATTTCCCCTTTAACTCTTTCTTTGCACCTGTCCAATGCCCTCTGTCTGATTCAGAAGGATTCTCACTAAGTGTTCTTACTTGAAATTCCCTAGTCTGAGCTGTGGAAATGTCTGCCCTACGTCTTGTCAATGTATCTGCAAGGAAGTGGATCTTACCTGGAACATGCTCAACGCTAAGGTTGTATTCTTGTAATGCATGGATCTTAACAACTAATTCTACCATGCAGCAGCTTACAGGAATGAAAATGGCATAAGGTCTTGTAATCTTTCAGTACAGTTGTATCCCTACCATTAATGTAAATTAAAAATTTGTAACAAGCACGTACAATACTCAGCAATTCTTTTGCAGTAACGGCGTATCCTACCTTCACTGAATTCAGGTCTCTACTCGAAAAAATTTACTGATACTTTTTCCCTTTTCTGATGCACCTGAAACATTACAGCTATAGCTTTCTCAGATAAATCACATGCAATATGAAATGTCTTATTTAACCTCGTGTGATGTAACAAAACTTCTTTTTTTAGTTCTCTTTTAAGTTTATAAACAGCTTCCGTATGTTATTTTCCCCATTCCCAATTCTGGATGTACTGTGCGAGTGCTCTTAAAATTGTGTAAATTTTATTAACATATTGATTCCATTTGCTAATGATTTTCAGGATATGGGTATGACCGGATTGCCCTGAATTCTGCTTGGTGAATTCTGCTTGGATCCACTTGACTCCATTGAGCTCGTATCTAAATTGATTAACAATGTTATCTCCTTCAAAAATTATGATTGATTTTGTAAGGTTGTTGTTCTCTGTCTGCAGTTCCCTGAGTGCCAAATGTACAAGTTCACAATGTTCCTCAATGGTTGCTGTTGCAATTAAAATGTCATCTACATACACAGTGATCAGTTCCAATATTTCTTAACCCAGTACTTCAAGAGCAGAAATAAAATAACTAATTGTAACATTCAGACCAAATGGTAACCTTTCGAATCTTTGTCTTTGTCCTGATAAAGAAATGCTGTATATGATATAGATGATTGTGCCAAATATATCAGCCGATAGGAAGCTACTAAATCAGTTATAGAAAATACTTGCATCATTCAAACATTTACAGTAATTTGTCCATTTGCTTTGGTGATTCCCAGTCTGATACTAGAACTTGGCTAAGACTGCCCACATCAAGGCTCAACCTGATCCTTTTGTCTTCTTAACCACCAATTACTATTGGATTTAAAAATGCTGAACTACGCCTTTCAATGATATCCAGGTCAATCACATGTTGTATTTCTTGTTCTACTATAGGCTGCAAAATGTGTGTTATGCAATATGGTATTTGAACAAAAGGCTTGAGTTTCCTCACCTCTAGTGAACATTTGTATTGAAAGGTAAGCCCTCTAAAATTATAAAATGCTTTATGTTCTTCCTGTAAAGTTTTCCTAAGTCTTTCTTTCTTTTCACTTGTACCTCCTTGCAAAACTGTTCCTCCAAATCCTTGTGGCTACAGTATTTTTCCCTAAAAAATTACAGCATAAGTCAGTACCCTCGGATCCTCCTCCTTCTCTATAATCACCTTTAAATTACAGAAAAAAGTTAAATTGCTCCCTTTTCCAAGTCCTATTTGTTTTCCTGCAACTTCTATGCAGCTCTCTGCATAGTTTGAGATAATTTCTGGTTTCTGCAACAAATCTGCTCCCATAACTATTTTCACACTTAAACCCCTCGTAACCAAAAATTTTACTCACATTTTTCCTGCAATCTTAATTTTGAAAATAGAGTAAAACATAGTTAATCCTTGATGGTCTGGACCGAGACAATCACAGATTACCTCATTTCATGGATTAACCGTTAAAAGTTTGGAAGTACTTGCCAGATACATGTCTGTAGCACGTATCTGTGTTTGAAGGTCAAGGCCAAGAAACACTGCAGATCCTGAGTCTCGCTATGCCTTGGCACTGATGTAACAAGTAAAGAAAAACAAATTTATTATACTTACAAATTTTACTGATGAGCACATTAAGAAAAACTTAATAAAGTACACACACATATGAGAAGAAAGGTATGCGTACCAAGAGATAATGCCTAACATGTTCATTACTGTTTTACTGCTGAAGCGTGGCAACACTGTAAGCTTCTAACTGATTACTTTTTTGTATGTTGTACTGTTTTAACCATGAATATAGTATGAACACGATTCTATGCTTGGATTCGAAATTATATAGGTAGTAATGCAAGAAACACAGACAAAATTAGGTAGTACATAATACTACAGGTTCTAAATGCCTCGACTTGATCACATAGTGCAATGGTAGGTAAAAAGACTGCTTTATCACAATCAGAAGATATTTAAACAGATAACAATATGCTACATTTCAACTTATAAAGCGGTAAGAACTGTCTGCTTATCGTAGTTTTAGGTCCACTTGATTGCATTTAAATATCAGGGAGTTAAGTGAGTACAATATACAGTAAGCAAATTGAAGCCACTAACATTATAATCACACTGAACACAAACTGCTTAAGATCTGGAACTAATATAGCTTCTACTGATCAAACATTTGAACTTAGCTTAATAGTTCAATGTATACATTTACATTGAAGACATTAATTCCATATTTCTCATTCTTCTGAATAGTTTTATTCCAAAGATCATCATTTATGAACACACTTGAAACAACATTTTTCTTTTACTTGAAAACAACCAAACCATGTCAACCACATTCACCATAGTACATACCAATCTCTTGGCCCAAAGCTCTTGTTAAACATTACAAACAAAAATTGTATCATGACAAAATTAATTTACTCAACCATAATAAGCGTTGCAAAAAATAAAATGAAAGTTAAGTTCGTTAAAATTCAAAGTCATGAAGAAAACAGTAACATAAAATGAACTAATTAATGAACATACAATTTTATTTCAATTGTTACATGTGGATACCAATTAAATAATAATAAAAACAATTGTAAGCCTATTAATAGGACCAACTAAATGTCTGACACTACGACGTCAGGCAGGCGCAAGAAAGAACAGCGCTACTATTCCTACACATTGCCTCTCTCTCTCATTCGCCCCTCTTATCAGTAAACTCCTATCCCATCTGTCAGCATGCCACAGAGACACACACAGAGAGACACACACAAACACACATGCACTCACACACACACACTCTCTCTCACTCTCTCTCACTCTCCCTCCCCCTCTCTCCCCCTTCTACCCCCTCTCCCCCCCTTACCCTTCGCCACCCCTTTCATCCTGAGCCGGCTTCGCGTAGCATCTCACTCTAAACAATGATTCATTACTTCTTGATACCGTGCAAGATTACACTGCAACGTAAGATAATGACACTGGTAGATTTTTTTTATGTCTTAGACATTCAAAAAGAAGGCCGGACATTTACACAACTCAAAACGCAAAATAAATGGTCATAATCGGGGCCATAAACAATAAGACAAGCTGCCTGTATCGGAAATGTGTTTTTTCTCTTCTTCTATAACAAGATTTTCCAATGTTCTCAAGCCTAGAACACATTTCCTTTTGTGGCCGGTAATTATTGTCAGCAGTGACCTGTTATTTCGGACATGGCATCTTGTCTTCGCAAAGTAAGGAAGGTAGCTTGCCTCCTCTCCTTATCTAAACATTTCCTGTTAATGCTGAATGGTCGCACAGGCAGCAGAAGTGTCTGCCAGCCCTTTCTTTCTTCTGTATTAATTATGATCTCATACTTGGTAGGGAAATCCAAAGTCTTCCTTTAGCTGCTTATCTCATAGTGATATCACATCTGCATAGTTGTTAATAATTGTTGTAGTTAATACCACAGTATAAATGAAGATAAAAAGTTGCAATTAAAAATTTTTGTTAATAAACCATAGCAGGAAATCTGAGTTGAAGTTAATGCACAATGACTGTGAATGACTTCAGAAATGCTGAACCTTCTCACATGTAAAAGCGAGCTGTTTTATTTTTAGAGAAACCTATATGTTGGGGATGGGTAGAGGGTTGAGTTTTCACGTCAAAAGAAAATGTTGGAGGCGTCACAATGGCCAAAGGATTAACATTATGGTACATGGAAAGAAGAGAAATGGGAGGGAGGCAGCTTGTGATGGTGTAGCGATGTCGAACAACAAAACTGTGCTTCACAGAAAACACTGGCAGTGTGTGCACACTGTCCGCTAACCACCCCCTGACTCTCTTCCCTTTCATTTTATAGTCAAGGACACCTCTCCGCAACACCAAACCAGATAGGCTGCTGTGGCTCTCCCACACCCTTACAACCCACTTCCACCCCCTTCCTCTAGCATCTTTTACACAACCTTTCTCCCCCTTGCATTGTCGTTCTTTCAACCCACACCATTCTCCTTTTTTCCAAGCCATGTGGCAAACATAAAAGATCTTGTTTGCTGGCCTGTCAGCCGCTAATTATGTGTGCTGTCATTTTGTACTTATGTGCATGTATTTTTGACACTTCTATAATCATCCCGAATTATCTGATTCCCGAATGCGCATCACTGATTAACAAGGTCTACTGTAATATGTTTTCTCACATTCTTTTTTCGAGCTCTTGTAGCCCCTAATACAGATATATCATATGTGGTGATGTTGCATTTAAATTTATAGATTCTTTAACATTCCTCAGACACAGCTGTGACATAGCTTGCTGTATCAACAAGCATTTTGGATTCTTTCCCAGAAGGTACAAGATGATCTTTATTGCATGGACTTATACCCTGCCTGTACCAGTGTTGACCCTGATTTATTCTCTTTCAGCAATGCTTCAGGTTCTGCCCGAAATTCTGTGTTACAAATTTTACTTTCTTGGTTCGTGTAAAAAATCTCGCAGGTACTATATTTCCCATTTTCTTTACTGAAGGAGGTATGCAGGGTGTAATTCCTCCATTCGTCATGTTTAACTGTGGTACATTTACCCCCAAACCATGTCTCCCTGTTTCTGGTCCCTCTGCATTCTGGTTCCCTTGTTTTGGTTCCTTGGTGCACTCTGACCTTGGTTTCTATCAATCCTTCCATTTTGGTGATCTCTACGCATTCCTGTGGTTCCCTTTACCCTTGGTTTTCCTCAGTTTTTCCTTTGTTCCTATCTCATTCCAATTTTTCTTGTCCCCATTTATTTGGTCATTGTTTCTCTGAAATCTGTCCTTGAAATTGTACTTTCTTGTTCTCAGTTTGTCTTTCCTCTCATTCCTCCTGTTTTTAGCCTCCAGTAAAGATATTACATCCTCAGTAATTTTAGGTCTACATTCCAAAATACAATTCAGAACTGGCCATGGTAAAAGATGTATTGTAGGGGAACTGAATCTCTCTTCGGTCATACACTGATCCAAAAACTTAGTTTGCAAGTATAATTATTGCACATAGCTAGTCACAGGTACACTCTGTAGCCTGTATTTATTTGTGAATATGTACTACAAAAAATCATCCTGAATATTTATTCCCCAATATTTTTGTAAAAAGACTTTTTTGGTTTCTGCCAAATTTGCCCATTGTATTTCTCTCCCAAGTAGTAACCTGTACTGCTTCGTCTCCTTACCCATTTACAAAATGTTGTACCATCTATTAATCTAATCCACCCCTCCCTCCCACAGTGAATTCAACATCTTCCAAAAAAACTTGGGTACTGACCTTTTCAAGATTAGCTGTTAATTTGTTGTCAACAACTCTTTGTTTCCAACTGGTTGATATCCCAGTCCACGCAGTTGTTTTAAATTTTCCGTACACTGGACTTGACACTCTTTCTAAGTTCTCATTACCTCTTTCCCAAGATTTTCTAGGTGTTTGACAAATGTTGGGCTCTGATTAAACACATTTTCCACATTTTGCTCTATGCTGCCTTGAAATTTGTGAACTAGCCTCTCTACATACACCCTGAATATTTCTGACATTTTCATTTAATTTTACCCTCCATTATTCAACTTACTCCATGTTTTCTCCAATTGTATGATCTCTTTCCCTTGTCCAATTAATCAGTCTTCCTAGTTTATTAAGGGGTTTGTGTTGTATAGTTCTAGGTTTGTGCCCTTGTTTTTGACAGTGCTTCCTCCCTAGGTTAGGGCATTTGTTTCTTACCCTTGTGTTTAGAATGGTGGTTGGCTTCGGCCATCTCGCTGAGGGGGTTCTGCCCCGGTTGACGGTGCTTTAGCCTTCTCTTTCCTGCTGGACCTTCCACTCCCCTGGCCCTGGAAGGGAGAACCTAGGTGATGAGGGGGGTTTGGTACTGTCGGATGCCGGCAGGAGTGCTGAGGTAAAAGGAGGGGTGGGACGAGCTGCGGTGTGGAGGCACGTGTGACGGAGAGCGCACTCTGGTTGAACACCGAGCTGTTAAGAACTATATCTCTAGTGAGTTAGTGTTGCCGCGAGCAGATGACACCGGCATGGTATATTGGAGGGTTCTGCGACGTCAACTGACGTGGGAAATGTCGGCTGACAGGTCTAGTAGGTTTATAGGTGGATGTTTCCTCCTCAGCGCCTGGTGAATGTGCGTCCGTCTGTTCGGGTCCATCAGAACCTCAGTGAGTAAACCTTGTTGCCACGAGACTATATTTCTGCGTTTGCTGATTCAAAGTTTTGGGAAGCCTGGAAGAGACAGTTACTGGACATTTAATTGCCAGTATGAGTGCGTAAAGGTGTATGGAAAAACCTTACAAATGCCTTTTAGATTTTCGCAGGTATGAAGGTGGGAACTATTCGGGCAAAATAAGCAATAGGATCCCGAGTGTTATTCCCTATACTGGATAGGGTGCTTGACGAGTTGTGTAACTGTACGACGGATGCATGTTTGGAGTGTGACACTTACAAGTCGAATGGGAAAGAAAGTAAGGTGATTGAGTTGCTGTGCACATGTCAAAATTAGTAGTGTGTAGAAAAGGTCTTGTTCCCACCTGCTTAAGAGGTGTATTATCGCTGAAGACTGTCTTAAATAACAGTGTTTTGCGAGTTTGTATTTTTTTGTGAACTGTAAATATATTAGCTGTGTAATTGAGTTAGTGATACACGAGTTTGAAACCAGATATGTATCCTTTTTCTTTGCTTGAGAATGTTCAAGTCCTTTGTTCACTAACCTGCTATAAGCATTTGTTGTTTGACATGGTTGAAACTTGCCCCACTTTTGGAATAGGTCCACTGTGCCTTTAGGAAGACCTTTGGGATCAGGATACTAAAGAGGCCATCAGCCTTTGGGAGTCGTGGTTGCTGCCACGGCTCACAATAACAATTTCTTGCGAATAATATTGTTAAACCAGAACATTCTTAACCACTCTCTACACCTTTTGGAAACTCGAGTCTTTCTATACCTGGTTAACTACTTTCTATACCTCACTTTCACACTTCACTACTCTCTTTGTCAATTTCTCTCTAATTTCAGCAAATTTCCAACTACCCTCAATCTTGAAGTTTTCTAACTTGTGCCTGTTGCTTTGTCATTTCTTTTCACATTTCTGACGTTCATTTCTGCTCTTTACTGCCTTTCAAACATGTTGTGTCCTTGATTCTGAAATACCCCACTATTGCTTTCAGTTTTTCTACTGCTTTCGAAACTGTTTTCACTTACCCTCTCAGGAAAACCCTTAACATCACTCTTATTTTCAGGCATATTGGCCATTAAATTTCTTAAAAATCAATTTACTTGTTACTCTAAATGACTTTATGAGCCTACAACATCTCTATTACTTAATCAATTGTTACACACCAAAGTATTTGATCCAATTTCCCAACAAAGGACACACAAAACACAGTACACAATGAAACATCACCATCGATTAAGGAAGGAAAGGGTTGTAGTGTCACTACCTTTTTAGACCTACTATTTTAGATGTGTTACTCTTGCACCCCCAGCAATACAACGGACAACAGTTTCTCCTCATCTCAGGTCTGTTCTTCATTTGTCAGCATCCTACAGATGAACCTCCTTAGGAAGTGATCTTGACAATGTTCATGCAGCACTCTGCCACTTCATTAAATCAGAGCCTTTCGTTGTCAGTGTTGCTTTGGGATACCAGCACCACTTTAGGCATTTATACAGTTGACCTGCCTTATCTGCGGACTTCACATCTGTGATTTTCACCAACTGCGGTTGTAAAAATAAAAAAATGGTAATTATTAAGTGCATAAGAATTGGTTTTCTCCTGCGCGCCGCACACAGCATGTAGCACGGAATACCAACCTAGCGCGTCACTCCCTGCAGCATACACGCACGAGAAGAGAGCAGCTAGTCTCGCAGTGTCATCAACTGCATCTGCTTCATTAAGAGTATGCGTGTATTGTCTGCTGTTATACGCGGATATGTTGCCTGCATCGTAATGTATTCTATAAAGAGAAGCGGTAGTGATCCTTCCAAACTAAAGAGAGATCGCAAAGTTCTTAGTTTGAGTGACAAAATTTAAATTTTAGATTTACTAAATGTTGGTATGTCTGATGCAGATATGGAAAAATTGAGTCTAGCGTTCGTACAATATGCAATAAAGCAAGAGAAATAAGATCAAGTGTTACTACTGAACCGGAAATGGCAAAAACACTTTGTTTTGTTCGTGACAAAGCTCTTTCCAAAACTTAAAAAGCCTTGAACGTCTGGTAGAGTACATGGTGCGTAAAAGTGTTCCACTTGACAGTATGTTATTGCATGAGAAGGCACTTAGCCTTCGCAAACTATTTTCGAAAGAAATAGATGAAATCAACAAACGAGAATTCAAGGCTAGTAAAGGCTGGTTACACAATTTTGTAAAACGCTATGGCCTTAAAAATTTAAAGATTACTGGTGAATCTGCATCAGCTGATTCAGAAGCAGCATCAAAAGTCCCGAATCAGCTGCTGGAAATAATTGAGGAAGGCGAATATAGCCCTGAACAAGTTTTTAACTGTGACAAAACAGGCTTGTATTAGCAAAAGATGCCAAGCCGTACATGCATTCACATTGAGGCAAGACAGGTCAAATGATTTCGGTCGTTTAAGGATCGTGTGACACTTGTTTTGTGTGCTAATGCAGCGGGACACATCATAAAGCCAGGCGTAATTTACAGAACCAACAATCCGAGGCCACTGAAAAACAAACCAAATGACTGCTTACCAGTGTTTTGGCAACACAACAGTTAGGCTTGCATGACTGTAATTCCTTTCCAAGAGTGGTTTAGGAAGTGTTTCGTGCCTGAAGTAAAAAAATGCTTGGAAGAGAAAGGACTGATGTTAAAAGCATTACTCACTATCAATAATTCTACCAGCCATCCCGAATCCATCAAGCGCGAAGATGAAAATATTAGGGTCGTGTTTCCAAACACGATTTCATTGTTGCAACCATTTGACCAAGGCATTATCAAATGTATGAAGGTAGTGTATACACGCTTGGCATTCACAAGAATTGCTGGCCTGGATGCTATGTAATGATGATGTGGAAGGATTTCACCATAGCTGACGCCATCATGATCATCAGAGATGCTGTGGATTCAGTGAAACCGACAACCATAAATACTTGCTGGGAACCTCTGTGGAGTGAGGTTGTGAAGGACTTCAAGGGTTTTCCTACTATTTATGCTGAAGTAAAAAGCATTATTGATGTTGCTAAGAAGATTGGAGGAAAAGGATGTCTGATATCCGAGAGGATGACATAAAAGAGCTCATTGAATGTCACAAAGACACGCTTACCGACGAAGATCTCGAAGAACTGATAAAAACAGAGGAAGATGAACAAGCAACACAGGATGATGAAGATGATAGGGATCCAAAGGACTTGTCTGTTTGGACTTTAGAAAAGTTCTCTACAGTTTTTGGTAAAGTTATGGAGTTAAAGGATTAGATCCTTGAATATGATCCTTCTATTGAAGATTTCCTTCATTATTCTTGTGGTATTGATACTGTTCTACAACCTGTGCAAGACAAGTTCCAAAAATTAAAACAGGAGAGAAAGCAGCTTTCTATCACTCTTTTTCTAAAAAAGATGCCCTTAGTTACCGCATCTTCAGTAATTGACTGTCATTTAAAAACAACCAGCAACGTGCCAAAAAAAATCTCTGGTGGTCGGTTTTCTCGAGTCCTACATTTTCCCTGCCCATACGTATGTTCCAGCATTGCTACATTTCCTCCTCATTTGTGCTCAGTGGCTTTCAAAACTCGACATCAAAGGTCTGCCTAAAGCTGTCAACTTTAACACTTACTTGTAACAAATCATATTTTTTACATATTCGTAACAGTGTATGTGCAGTGTTTGTAGCATTACGTTAGCCTTTTTTAAATTCCCATAACTTTCGTTGTTAAAAAATATTCATGCCTATTTATTTGTAGCTGTGCTCTACGTTTAGATGGCACTGTTTAAACTCTCCCTCTCAGCCCAGTGCAAATCCTTGGCAGTAAAGGACGGAGAGAGATAATACGGCTCATCACGCCGTGTTATGTTGCAACATCAGCGGTGGCCGGCCACCTGGCACATTGCGCACTGTTGCCACATCACCTGCTGTTGCCATATCACTGCTGAGGCGTTGACCTGAAATGCATCTGCCACTCTTCTAAAATGTGTTGCAATATACAAGTTACTTGCAATGATTACGATATTTAAATGTTATAGGATACTTTATGCCAGTATTGACGATCTGTTCTCGCGCATATATATTAGTATTTAAGAGTGGAAAGAAAATCAATCTTGAAAATTGCACATGGTGATTAATGCAGGTGTTTTTTTGAATATACACGTTTTTGTTATCTGCTGATTGGCTGGAAAGAAATACTGCAGATAAGGTATAACTGGGCTCACAAAAAATAACATGTGACAATGTTAGTAAACAACAGTTTATTTTCAGTTTTTCCACTTACAGAGTCTTGAACAACATTTTAATGAAATCATGGAAAGTCTCAAAAGAACCATGCAGTAATTGACACATGGTAGAACTTGCGAAGTAGGGTGGCATTTCTATCTTACACCCTTGTGGATCCTTACTTAGGCAGATGTTCATAACAAAACAAGATTAGAAAATGGCAATGACCACCAGTACTGCCTACTCATATCAAAAAATTATCACTCCACTTTGCATCATTCTAGATTGTAGTAATATACTTTTTTGCAAGCCTAATCATTTTGTCTGTCACACACACACAAAAAATTACCATCCAAACTTTTAAGCTTTCCTGAAGCCGAACATTTTTTGTCATTGCACTGAACTGCTCCTGCTGCTATTGCTGTAATCTCTGCCACCATCTTAATTTCTGCTGTTGCCACCAAGTTGTTTCACTGATACTTATTGCACACTACTTAAACACCAAACAGTCACTGTCTGCTTGTCTTTTATGATGAGCTATATGTATACTTTGCTGCAACACCATTTCTCGTAGCTCAGTGATCATATTAACCAACTGTGTTAGTTCAGGGTGTTAAAATCAACTCCCATAACTATCATGGAGAGTCCTAAGGTAGTGCATACTTTCCAGTCGGCAATTTTAATGTCACGGAGGTTCTCGCAGCAGCCTTGGGAGTAATGTTAAGGGAAGGGAGTCAGCGACTGCCCGCATGTATACATTGCTGGAAAAAAATTGGATGACACAGGTAGTATTCAAACAAAACCTCTGAAATTTTAGAAATCACTTCTTCATCGTATGGGTAATAAACAGTCTATTTGAGATTGCTTTTGTAAAGACCAAGTGTAGCAAAATTAAATTTATTTATATGTACATTGAGTGTAACAAAATTCTGTAACTTGTAAACATAATGTGATCATAACTAAGATTTGTGTTAAATAACCTTTATAGCCATCAAACATTCTACATAAAGGCTATACAATTATTCTGTGCCAACAGGAGGAGATATATTTTTAAATATGACTGTGTTGGAAAACCTCACAAGTCGGAAACGTACAGAAATATGTTTTGGTAGTGTGCATTGCTGGTACAAGCTACAGCAGCATGTTTTCCATTGTTTTTTGACGTGTTGTCTTGGTGAAGGAAAAATAAATTTTCACGTAGGTGATACTACAAAATGCTGCCAGTCAGGACATCGCAGTTCCCTACAACAACCATTCCAACAAAAACAAAACAAAAAAAGAGCTCAGATAGTGAAAACAGAAACTTACAGTTTAGTCCAGTACACTTATAACCTTCCAGGAACAATTTAGAAGCTTCTAGAACCCCTACAGCTAGCAAAATTATGCAAGCAAACTCTAGAGAGCCGACATGTATGGCAGTGAAGTGTTTGTAAGCTTTGATGTTACTAAATTAAAATGCATGTAAATTACTTGCATTGGCAGCAAAGAAAAAAAAATGGGGCTAGAATGAAAAGGAGGGAAAAAAGAGAAAAGTTGGTGTTGTATTAGTCACGTAAGCACAACAAAGACCTGTCCACCTGCCCTTTATCTCCCTGCTGGTCTGCAATATTTTTTGCTTCATGCTGCCTGGAACAAATTAAATTTGAGAAGCACACCAACGTGAGGAATTTTTATCAAGAAGGAAAAGTGTGCATAATAGAAATTTTACCTTGTTCAAGATAACACATTAAAAAAAATCAGTTTTTTATTGAAACTGTGGTTCATGAAGTCGTAGTTAACTAGGAATTATTGTAATGGATTGGCTACGGTGTAACCTTTAGATAGTCACTTCATTCTTTGACCCACCTCACATGACAATTTTGTGTTGATGCAAATGAAAAGCCTAGTACATGGGTATCCAGTATCCTCTCAATAAATTCATGGAGAATCTAAATGTATACAACAGGTAACTGCTTGTATTTAACCTTTTGAGGAGTATGAACGTATATTTACGAGCAAATTATTCATGGTACTCCAGAGTGTGCATGTATATAAACATTTTTGAAATATCTCACAGTAGTATTGTTGTACATTTAGGTTTAAGAGGTTTTAAGGTGTACTGCTATCTACCACTTGTTATTTCAACGGTTTAGGGTTATAATACACATTCATAGAGTTCGCGAAGATCAATATTATGCTGATAATACTCCTTGGATTCACCTTTCAATCAACAGGTGTCGTGGTAGTCAGGTTTTACTTCAAGCACTATTTTTTTTACAAACAGCATTTTAAACCTTTCACTGTGTCGCCATGTGATATGTTGTAATCAATTATTTTATATTTTGTTGCATGAAAGATTTGTGACAAATAATGTGTGTTGCGGAAAAATAAACATTACTTGTTCGTGCAACTATATGATGTTATTGATTTTTTTTTGCGAGTGAAGTAGTATTGCATTTTATATTATAAAGTATGATTTTGTGTTATTTTATGCAAATCATGTAATAACAATGAAACGTTTTCGCAGAGAAGCATTTTTGAAAAATAACTTGGTGAAATTATTTCCAACTGGGAATCAGCAAGTGGCGATGATAGTATGATGACTGATTCTGATGGAAATGAAATCTGTACTGCAAACATTTCCTCGTCAGTACTACAGAAACAGAGGTAGCTTCTAATGATCACAAAAATTTCCAATCCACTTTTCTTTGGGAAAATTATGAAAATTTCCAGCCACAAATTTTACATTTTGATGACACTAATTCAGTGATTACAGCTGATTTAGAGTTGCCTGTAAATACTACTGAATTAGATGTGTTCAAAAACATGTTTGATTGTGATTTGGTTCAGCACATAGTGGATGAGTCGGACAAATACCACAAATATGTTTGAAGTGGAAGAAAAGTCTAAACTCAAGCAATGAGTGAAATCCAATATTTCTGAGTTTCACACTTTTCTTGCAGTAATTATTCTCATGACCCATTCAGCGAAAAATCAAATGAAGAATTATTAGTCAACTGATCCTATCTTATCAACACCCATCTTTGACAAGATATTTTCACAAGATCGCTTCTCACTACTTTGTCTTTTACATTTTTCTGATAGCTACAGCCAGCCATCAGGGGATTGTCTGTACAAATTCAGTACAGTTCTGGAAACAATTAGAAAGAAATTCAAGACATTCTTCAAACCATACCAAAAGGTTTGCATAGATGAGAGTGTAATGGTATGGAAGGGACATTTGGTTTTCAAACAGTACACACCAACAAAAAGACACCAATTTGGCGTAAAGTTATTTGTACTGTACAATTGTCAAATTGGCTTTATTTTGGATTTCATTGTGTACATGGGCAACCAAACTCACACTGAAAAATTTTATGTTTTTGGCGTTTCAGGTTCCACTCCTGCGACTATCCTACAGCCTTACCTAGATCAAGCGCACATCTTGTATGCAGATAATTTGTATTCAAGCCCATGATTATTTGAATTTATTCTTTCACGCAATACTGCAGCGTGTGGCACAGTGTGTCCAAACAGGAAAGGCATGCCGAAATTTCCGCAAAAACTCTAGAAAGAGCAGTGCGCAGTCTTCCGTACCGAAACCATAATGTCTGAAAAATGGCATGACAAAAGGGATGTTTGCATGCTTAGCACCCTACATCCTCACCAATTCGTTCAAACAGGCAAAAAGGATCGCATATAAGGGGAAAATATTTTGAAGCCTCTGTTGGTAATCGAGTACAGCAAGAACATGGGGTTGGTCAATAAAGCCAAGATGTAAGTAAGTTTTCTGACAGCACTAGGAAGTCCCTCAAATAGCACAAGAAGTTATTTGTGCACAGTTTTGATATAATTATTTTGAATTCTAGTATCTTGTACAACATCAGAACAGGAACAAAAAATTATGTTCGCACAGCACCGCTTCAACCTTGTTCGTCAACTACTGGAGGAGTTTTGTCCGACTCACATCCCTTCCAAAGGTGGGAGCCTTTCATCTGTTACGTTGCCTTTGCCAGCATAGCACTTTCCTGTTCCAGTGCTGCCTACAGCAGCGAAGACTAAGACGCAAAGACAGTGCTTTATTTGCAAGCATAGCACAAAGAAAAAATCACAAAGAAAAGACACCAGGTGGATGTGTGCAGAGTGTGATGTAGGACTTTGTATTCATCCATGTTTTATCATATTTCATGCTGCAAAAATTTTCTAGGTAAAATAGATGACTTTTTACTGCCCTTGTAACAAAATAACATTTTTGTGCTTTCAACTGCCAACATGGTTTGTGTTCTGCCAGTACAGCAACATTTGCAAAACTTTTAAAAAATTTGGTATTTTGTCTCTGCTTCCTCAGAGTTTATTCTGTACGCATGAGTAAAACCTAAAGTTAAACATTATGCAATTGTTTTGTATAGTCAAATCAACCAATATTGCCTGTGTCTCAATATTTACATTATAAATATTTGATTGTACAGTAGTATTTTCAAAATAATAATTTCAATAATTAGTACTTGTTTTCTTTGTTTACATTTGCTGTATACAGTAGTATCTGTGTATACATTTGTGTTTTGTAGCCTGTGTGCATAAAACTTAATAATAATTACTGAAACTTAAGGATATTTGTAAATATAATCTTGAAATTTATAGTAAAAATAGTATAAAATTTATACAGAAATTGCAAAAAATTACCGAACATTTTGCAGTGTACCAATGTTGTGGTGTGTATGTGTGTGTGTGTCAAAGTAAAAAGTGATAGTGTAGCATATTTGTGAAATTAATTCTGAGATAGATGGTAGAAACTTTAAAATATACAAAGAAATAGCAAAATATAATATAATTGTTTTCAGTGTAGCAATGGTGTGCACATGTTCGTGAGAACATATTTCTTCACAAAATAAGTGAAATTCAGTATATTTGAAAATTTATTGTTGATATTGATTGTAGAAATATTACAATATCTATAAAATGACAAAAATTATTACAAAATTTGTTGCAGCGTAGCAATGGTGTTTGCATATACAGTGGAACATGGCTAATTCGAACTTCTATATTTCAAATTCATGGATAATTCGAAGTTTTTCGCTGGTCCCTTTAAATTTATATAAAAGCAACGCAAATATATCATGAATAATTCGAATTTCATTTGGATAATTCGAAGTGTAATATGCGCCCAGAAAGTCTAGTAAAACGTGCTACAATACCTTTCCATGAAGGTAAAATACTGAACATAAAAGCCAATATTCGTACAAAGTATGTATAGTAAGTATTTCTCTCCAAATTCAGCACTGCCAAAGTAAACTGCACATCATACAGTTTACGGTACGGAACCGGGAATCGCATCGTGAAGCATGAGAGACCTGGCAATGGTGCGCTGTGAGTATCATGGAAGATGTGACAACAGTGGACAGCGAGACACTTCCGCACAGCCGGCCCGGTGTCTGCGACCTTGAACGACCATTTCCAGGTGTACAGCACACAGTATCATAACCAGCCGTCTGACAACTGACATTGTTTCCGCCATGTCCGTCTGCTTACATCCGCGTACGTTACGTTAGTTCAGTTTAAGAGATTTAGTTTTAATTGTGCGTATTGTAAACCTGTAAATATAGTACAGTTCGTCGGCAGTTATGTCATTGTCTAAACCTGCGCGTGCGACGTACAAGTCCTTAACATTGTCTGAGAAAGTTGCTGTGATTAAAGAAGTGGAAAAAGGATTAAAGAAAAAATCTGAAATCGCTGAAGACTTCGGAATTTTACCGAACACTTTGTCAACTTACCTCAAGAACAAAGAAAAAATTTTAAACACAACGAATTCAACTGGAAACGAAAGAAAAAGAACACGGGGACCAGAAAATCCAGAAGTGGACAAATA